>JAANYP010003244.1:0-145487 GCA_020465985.1 Centrapalus pauciflorus | reverse complement strand
CCATTTCCTCTAAGTCATCAGGGTCGACCTGATCGTAATCTTCATCCCATAGAGCTGGGTCATTGATTTTACCTTGAACACAATTTCCATAAGCTGCCACAAAGGAAGCAAGCAGATTCAAATGTTCTTCTTCGGACTTTGCGCTCATCGGCATCTTCGAATAGCTCTGACTGGTCGATGCCTGTTGGACTTGAGGTTGCGGTTCTTCCGATCTTCCTAACCCTAAGAACGCGCGATTCAGTGAGTCTTCGGACTCGGGTGGCGATGACGTTTCTCCGGTGAAAAACGCTGTAGCACTCTTCGGTTCAGCTGTCACTGATGATTTAGATGTCTTTCCAAAATACATAGCCGGATTCTGGACTTGCTCGTAATCAGTCTCAGCCTTAATCATCTCGAAGTGATATGCCCTCAACGTTCCCACGATATCATCAAGTGATTGAGCATAATACTTGTCCTCATTAAGCTTAAAATCATAGCCACGTACATAGCCCATTTGCTGGTAGGGCATCAAAGAAGCTTGTTTGTTCTTGTCAGTGTCCGGAGTATCAATGCCATGACTTTTCAGCTCTGTTATCAGATGATAGAACCTTTGATAAATATCCATCTAATTGTTCATCATTAAGAGCCTTGAAAATCGCAAACTGTGGGTCACAGATCTGACGCTTTCTAACGCACCCGTGGATTAGCCTTCACACCTTTTCTGGAGAGACTCCAAAGTTCTTTCGACGTCCTTTGAGGTCGAAATGTGTGCAAGATATCTTGAAGGTAACGCCATAGACGATAATGGAAGAAAGCCTTGTTTTCAGGCTTCCAAATATTTTTCCTTGTCATCCTCTTCTCATTTGAATGATGACAAGACTTTTGACGGCCTTCCAACTCAGATACTGGTGGGAAATGTAACCCTTCAATCTATGCACACCCACATGCGCATATCGTGGAATCGTACAAAATCCGTAAATCTGTCCTTCCACCAGTAATAGTCCTCAACTTTCATCAGCTTTGGCGGTGCATTTGCCTTCCCAACTTCGTGATCCATCTCAAGGAATTTCTGAAGGTTTGACATCTTTTCTGAAAGAAATTGAGTTTTAACTTAATTAATTTAATTCTAAACTGACTTAGATTAACTTATTTGAATCTAAATAGATCCGAAACTAATTAATATTAAATCTTTTGAAATTAAATTCGATAAAGTCTTAAAAGTCAATTAGATTCGAAAGTGTGTCAGATTCGAAGAACTCCTTAGAGTCGAAGTTATATCAGATTCGAAGGACTTCTATAGATTCGAAGACCCTTAGAATCGAAGGCACAGTAGAATCGAATGACAGCAGATTCGAAACACTAGATTCGAAATAGTACTAGATTCGAAATAAACTCGACACTAAACTAGACTCGAGATCCTATTCGAATGAAGCAACAGATTCGAAACAATGTAGACTCGAAACTCACTGAAATTGACTCAAAAGGAGCGTATTTAGGTTAGACTCGAAAATAAAGTAAAACCCTAATTACCCCTATAGATTCGAGCGCCGCAAACTCGAAAAACGGCTAACACGTTGATTTTTTGACGTTTTACAGATTAAACCACTATTTTTCAAACGGAAAATAATGATTTCGATCAAAAACGTGAAAAACAACAAAGTGTTTCCCGAATACGAATTTGGTAAGCTCAAAAACCCGTTTTTGAGAGCAAAACCGTCCAACTAGCGTCAAGAAACCTAGAATGTATCTGATGAACACGAAGAACACCAAGAACACTCCGTAGTCTCTGATACCACTTGTAAGGTCTACGACTGCAAGATCTATCTAGACGCGGATCCGTGAACGAGTGCGGAATCCTCGTTGACGGTTAGACGGACAACTCTCAACCAACGGAAACACGGAGACTATTAGACGCTGAACGAACGACACACGAACGATCCTACGTACTAATTTTCTCCGAAACGGCACTCACCTAGCTGATAAACTCGAGATCACCTCTTGCTTAATTCCTCACGAATTCTGCAAAAAGTCTCCTAATTATTCGAGTCTATCCCTAATTATAGACCCTGATTCGAGTCTGTTGTGGGCCAACCTCGAATCTGGCCTAAGGCCCATTCGAATCTGTCCATCTGACAGACTCGAATCTAGCCCATTCGAATCTAAGGATACATTCGAATCTATCACAGATTCGAATGTCTTCCTTTAACTATTCGAATCTAGCCAATACACTTAAACACTTAAGTGATGAAACTTATGTTTTAACTTATGCTTGAGTTAATCTTTGACCTTTATGTTTGAACTTCTTGTAATATGCTACATCAAGTTCAAACACACAATCAATAACAGACAAACACATATTAGACATATATCACAATACTGGTTAATACTCAGAATATTACCTAAATCATAATGTAGATCGATTAGACTGCTATCGTCACACAGGGTGTACCAACAAAGAGGAAAATCGGTACTATGTCACCTTTACAGATGACTATAGTAGATTTGGATATGTTTATTTAATTAAACATAAGTCCGACACTTTTGAGACATTCAAAAGATATCAAAGTGAAGTAGAGAATCAACTGGGCAGAAAGATAAAGGTTCTCCGCTCCGACAGGGGAGGAGAGTACCTTAGTATCGAGTTTCTCGATCATCTTAGAAGCTGTGGAATAGTTTCCCAGTTAACTCCTCCTAGCACACCACAACTCAACGGAGTTGCGGAGAGGAGAAACAGGACCTTGTTAGACATGGTCCGATCTATGATGAGTCGAGCAACATTTCCAGTAAGTTTATGGGGTTATGCATTAGAAACTGCGACACATATTCTAAATTTAGTACCCACAAAGGAAGTTTCAAAGACACCTTACGAGATGTGGAAGGGAAAGCGTCCTTCCCTTGGTCACATCAAGATCTGGGGTTGTGAAGTCTTCGTTGTACGAGAGACCTCTGACAAACTCAGTCAAAGATCTGAAAAGTGTCTATTCGTCGGTTACCCACAAGAGTCATTTGGATATCTATTTTACAAACCACGTGAAAACGTAGTGTTTGTATCTCGAAGAGGAGTGTTCCTCGAGAAGGAGATAATATCTAAAGAGGACAGTGGGAGTAAGATCGATCTTGATGAGATTCAAGATACTACCGATGAAGAACCAACTGCAAACACTGACCATCAACATGAGGCTGAGATGCCTGTTAAACCCAATGACATATCCTTACATTTGCGCAGATCCGGTGGAGTTAGCAATCCTCCTGAGTTCTACTATGGTTTCCATATTGAATAGGATGATATGATTAGTGATAGTACATTAGTCGACTTAGATGAACCAGCTAACTACCGGGAAGCGATGGCAGGCCCTGAGGCAGCCAAATGGAAGGAAGCTATGGATAGTGAGATTGAATCCATGTATGGCAACCAAGTTTAGAACTTGGTTGATCCCACACCCGGTCTAAAGACGGTGGGTTGTAAGTGGATATTCAAGAAGAAAACGGATATGAACGGGAAAGTACACACTTACAAAGCTAGGCTGGTGGCAAAGGGCTATACTCAAACCTACGGGATTGACTATGAGGAAACCTTTTCACCGGTAGCTAAGATTAAATCCATAAGGATAGTTCTGGCCATAGCTGCGTTTCATGACTATGAAATCTGGCAGATGGATGTCAAAACCGCTTTCCTTAACGGGAAATTGACAGATGATGTGTTTATGACACAACCTGAAGGTTTTTTAGACACCAAGTATCCTAAGAAAGTGTGTAAGCTTCAGAAGTCCATTTATGGACTTAAGAAAGCTTCTCGAAGCTGGAATCTTTGCTTTCATGAGAAAATCACAGAGTTTGGATTTTCTAGAAGCGAAGACGAGTCCTGCATATATGTCAAGGTTAGTGGGAGCACTGTAGTCTTCCTGGTATTATATGTCGATGACATATTACTTATAGGAAACGACATCCCAACATTACAGAGTGTAAAAGATTGGTTGGGAAGATGTTTCGCTATGAAGGATCTGGGAGATGCAGCTTTTATTCTGGGTATAAAGATTTATAGAGATAGAACGAGACGTCTAATAGGACTAAGCCAGGATACGTACTTGGACAAAATACTGAAAAGGTTCAGTATGGAGAAATCTAAGAAGGGGAACCTTCCCTTTGCTCATCGCATAAAGATTAGTAAAGACATGAGCCCGAAGACACAGGAGGAACGAGACAGAATGAGTCGAGTTCCATATGCTTCGGCCATAGGATCTATAATGTATGCCATGACATGTATGAGGCCTGATGTCTCATTTGCTTTAAGCATGGTGAGTCGACATCAGCAAGACCCTGGTGAAGGTCATTGGACGGCGGTCAAAAATATTCTTAAGTATTTAAGAAATACTAAAGACAGGTTCTTGGTTTACGGTGGACAGGATGAACTCAAAGTAACCGGTTATTGCGATGCGAGTTTCCAAACGGATAGAGAAGACTGTCGGTCACAATCTGGTTGGGTGTTCTTATTGAACGGGGGAGCCGTGACGTGGAAGAGTTCGAAGCAGGAAACCGTGGCAGACTCTACCTGCGAGTCAGAATATATTGCGGCCTCAGAAGCCTCAAATGAAGCCATCTGGTTGAAGAATTTCATTGGAGATCTTGGAGTTATCCCAACGGTTCAAGACCCCATCGAAATATTCTGCTACAACGAAAGTGCTGTTTCATTGACTAAAGAACCCAAGGATCATGGAAACTCCAAGCATATTGATCGGAAGTACCACTTTGTTTGTAGCAAGGTTGAAGAAGGACATGTGATTGTGAAAAGAGTGCGATCAGAGGAGAATCCAGCTGATCCGTTCACAAAGCCACTTTCTCAACCGAAACACTGTAGTCATGCTGTTGGCATAGGATTACGAGATAATGTAAAGTTTAGTAGTTAGTTTTGAATTTGAAACATTGTAACAATGATTTGAAATTGTAATGGACTTGGTGATTAAATAATGGGGATTTATTTATTTGCAAAGTGCTGCCATCTTCTATTAATTTATCATTGTGTTTCCTTTTGCATGTTTAGAACCAACTCCCAGAGTAATTAATTTTATTCAAATACCTCAGTCGTTCGTACTACCGGGAGTTAGTACTGAATAAAGACTGTCATGGAATGTTAGTAGACTGTCAAGAGTTTGACATAGCATAGAGATTGCTGCAACATTCATGGGTACTTAATGGAGATTTAAGTATAGGGCACTCGCACTTGGAAAGATACTTCATGGATCAAATCATAAGTATTTCCAAGATGATAATATCCTCTATTATTCAGACGGAGATACATTGAAGTTGCGGTTTTCTAGTCCGTCATACCTTAGTGCATTCAAACGCTGTGCGTAACTGCCAGTTATAACGGATGTATCTAGTTACGATGTTATTAGTTAGCTAGCGCTATGTATGCGAAGTTTATTCGTTCCTTTTGCCTATATGGAAAAGCGATATCTATGGGCCCTCTGATGATTAAACGTTGACTCTAGAGTGTCGGGCCCGACCGAGACAAAATTGAAGTGTTCAATTAATAAGTCTCATATAGTCATATTAATCGGAAATCAGAAACATAATTTTGAAACCAAAGATTATAATCCATGTCTTAGTTTCATACGATATCATAGAACGAAGGAATAGTTGATCCCTTATCTAAGGGATTAGCTCTGATATGATTCAGAGTTCGGCAGCTGTATCGAGTAGCTAGGAAGGCTGGTAATAGAATGTGTTTAGACAAATAGTTGCCAACTTGTCCAAGTGGAAGACTGTTGGAATTAGTGTCCAAGTCACAATTATTTGTAAACATATTGTTATCAGGCTGGATCCTTTTTGGGTGCATGCAATGAATTGTAAAGAGAATATGATTAACTTAAATATATAATGATAATTAGTTTGTTAATTTATTATATTTAATAAATTAATTAGAAACTAAATAATTGATTATATTTGATTAATGGGTTAGTTTGTTAATTTATTAATAGTTAATAAATTAACCGGAAGCTAATAGAATTAATTGAGGAAGTACAGGGGCTAAACTGCAATTAGTTGATAGTCAACAAGGCACCCCCTAAACCCTAATAGGGGGGCCGGTCACCAATCCATCCCACATGGATTTGGGATAAAAAATTTGTAGGTTTCTAAAACCTATAAATAGGCAGCCCCTGCCTGCTTCATTCCTCGCTCATTCGATTCTAAGTTCTCTAACGATCACAAGGGATACCAGTTTTTGGGACTCTGAGATCTGAGCTTAGAAAAGTTATAATTATCTTTTCTTTTGTTCATTGGGTGTGAACAACTAGAGGCGATCTTGCTTTAGACGCTTGTTGCTCGATTCAGAGGCTGTTCGTGAAATCGTTCTTCGTGGAGAAAATTGCGAATTTTCTCAAGGTTAGTTTTTCTTATTCGTCTCTTTATTTTAATAATTAGTTGCTTAGCTTGTTTGGTTAGATCCTTAAGGTTTTATATTCTTGCATAGTTAGGTTATTTAATTTTCCGCAAAGTTTTAATTTAACCTAGCAAGGGAATAGGAAACCCAACACTTTTTACATATGATGCCTTTGTGATGTCTTGCGCATATCCCATCCTTAAAAATGCTGCTTGTCGTATGGGTAAAGGGAAATCTATAGGGCTTGCTTCTTGCTCCTCAGTGCCCAATTGCATAATTTGCCTTAACATATTTGCCGAAAACGCAATTGGTTGACCACCTACTCTTGTTGGCAGCACAGTAGGGGTAACCGAGCAGTCCACCTGAAGGTGCTCCCAAAATTGCCTCACATAGGTCAAAGTGATTTGTAGATTATGTGTGAGTGCATATGAAACGCGGGACTGCGTCAGGAATTCAATCATCTGACGATAAGGCTAAGCTTCTGGTAATTGGAGATCCACGGCCATGACCATATTATGCTTATTATAGAATGCACGATCACCCATATCTGCACACAAAATCACCAAACAAAATTAGAAATTAAAATTAAAACAAAATGGAATTTGTTATATTCGAATTTGCATAACTTCGAACTTGAATAAGTTCGAAGTCCAACACATTCGAACTTAGACAAATTCGAGATTATTTAAATGCATTCGAACTTAAATAAATTCGAGGCATCCATTCGAACTTGACTGACTTCGAACTTATAGATATTTCAACAAGTTCGAACTTTCTGACAAGTTCGAACCTGAAGAACAAATTCGAAGTCAGTCATTTTCGACTTAAAAACCATGATTTTGACCCCATTTGATTTAATCAACCGTATAATCTAGTCCTATTGGGTTCTAATCGAGGTTATATATCATTTATTTGAAGTTTTATCATTTAAAACTTGTGATTTTTAAATCACCTAGTTTCAAATAACATAAATATCAAATATGGTCGATTTTTGCCACAATAATGTCCTAAACTACACTACTTAGTATTATGATGATCACTATACCCTAGTATACGTGTATGTTCGAGAAATAGTGGGAAAACTTCGAGGAATAGGACGGAAATTCGAAAAGTGGTAAGTTCAAAACAAGTTCGAGATCGCCGGACACAAGTTCGAGAAGTTAAAATTCGAAGTTAGGTGCATTAAATGAAGTACTGTTGACCTATTTATATCAACTACCTTCGAACTTAGCATAAGTTCGAACTTCCAGCAAGTTCGAAGGTAACTTCGAATTTGTATGGATTTTGAACTTAACTGAAAATTTTGAAAATTCTTGAATAAAATCCAACTTTTTAATGTAACGGAAATTTTTTTTCAATTTTGCAAAATCATTCACACTAAGCAACAAATTTTCACGCAAAATTTTGTTTCTTCAACCAAAAAATGCATCCCTGTAACTTTGACCTTTATCCTACTTAAGATAAAATAAAATAAAATAAAGTAAAATAGAATGAAATAAAATGAAATAAACTAAAATGAAATATAATAAAATTAAAATTAGAACTACTCAAAAGTACTTTAAAAATTACGACCTATACTAACAGAAATTTTTTTAGAGAAAGTCAAAGAAGGTTCAATCAGATAGCGGTGTCAAACGCCGTTTCAGTATTTCACTTTCACACTTAAGAATTTTTTTTTGGTTGTTTGTCGTGATATACATTCCAAGTCGATTGTCGGTATAATTTTCCCTTTAAACATTTAACACTTTGGAATTCTCTTGGCCTTTTATTTATCAAGAAACTACCTTACGTGTCCCATACT
This sequence comes from Centrapalus pauciflorus, assembly GCA_020465985.1. Lineage (NCBI taxonomy): Eukaryota > Viridiplantae > Streptophyta > Magnoliopsida > Asterales > Asteraceae > Centrapalus > Centrapalus pauciflorus. The sequence continues at coordinate 137,325 of JAANYP010003244.1, read as the reverse complement.
TAGATATACTTCTATGATCAAGGCGAACACACAATGATTATAACTTTTCAGTACTGCAAATTTTCTTTAAAAGGCAAACGTCGGACACAGTTCTGTATTTACATACAATAGAGTGTCTTAGTTTGTCTTAGAGTTCCTTTTAAGTTAACAAGACAGCGGTGACAGGTCTGTACTTACGTACAATAAAGCGACTTATCTTGCTAACTTGAGTCAAAACAAAGGTGACAGGTCTGTACTTACGTACAACAAAGCGACTTGTATTGACTCCCTCTTCTTTTCAAAAATTTTTCTTTTCTTTGCTTTAAGATGGATTTTAATGTTGCTATACATCCCCTAGAAAATTTGCATACCTCATTTAGAATCATTGTCTGTATGTCTCTAACATAGAAAGTAAGACCATTTGGTCATACATCTAAGTTAGTTACACATATGACTTTTTCTTGATTATTTTATTAGCTGTTAGGATTTCCTTTGTGTATTATGCCTACCAACACATCAAACAAGAAATTGTACATCACTTAGAATCTGTGGTGCATTATGTGTGAAAGCTTAATACTTAGAGTTTGTTTAGACTGTGCTAATTTTAGTCACTTTGAACCTATGATTCTAAGACTTAACTCATTTTTCAATATTCTCTTTTTTTTTATGGTTTTCTCTCTTTTTTCTTTTGTTTTTCATTGTTAAGATAAGCTAATAAAATCTACTAAACTACTAACTGTGAAGACCTTCCCTTACGGGGCAGTCCTCAGAGTCTAGGTCCCATAATATGCAATACGATATCAATCATACTAAGATAGGGTAATTATAATGCGGAAAATTAAATTACATGTACAAGCATTTTAGGATTTTAAGTTTACATTTAAAATAAAGTTATAAAAGAGTAACATCTAATCTAGTCATAACATCATACATCACGTCAAGTCTACCCAGAATCACCACATTTGTTGTCTTCCAATCAGTACCAGAGAGTTTGTTGAGTAGTGGTCTAAGAAAGCTTCAAAACTTGGATCTTGAATGACCTAAGTACTAGGTCCTGCAGGTGATTTTCCTTTGGCTTTTCCTGTAAAATATTAAAGCAACATCTGTAAGCAATGCTTAGTGAGTTTATAGATTTTCAATATCAACATGCGTGTCAAGCGGAGTCATTAGTCTTAGCGTGATATGTCTTGGCTGCCGCTACAGCCCTCATGATTGAGATATAGAATCATAGAATCGGATGATGTTCAAGCCACACTCACGCTTAAATCGTGGGGATCAGCCACATACTGGGCTAGCTACCAGTAAGTCAATATGGCGGAACATCGGAGGTCATTACCAAGTTCATAAGAACTGGTGAAATAGCCAGGTCTAGAACAATAGACCATCAGGGCTAGTCAAGCTGAATAAGTCTATCAAGTGTCTGATCAAATAATGAAAGCTAAAGTCATCGAAGTCATAATAGCAAATAATCATAAGCAATGTCTGAAGAAGTATTCAATGCAATATGAAATGATAATCAATTAGCTATCATGATCCACTGGGCAACACCCAACCTTGGTGTGCACAGATCTCAATCTAGCTGATAAATGAATGTCAATAAATCTAACAGCAGCAATATATCTCAACCGGATCTTATGCATGTTCAATCTGAATATCTATAACTCACAGGTCTGGGTCTTTATCAAACAGATATAAAAATCTGCCACCTGAGTTATCTCAGGATTTTATCTCTATCAGTCTGTCTTCTTGTATAATCAAGTCTTTGACCCGCTTTTAAGTCTTTAAATCTTTGTCTCTATGTTCAGAATTTCACTGAACCTGTCCAGAATTATCATTGTCAAATCATATCAATTTCATGTCTTTTTCATAATCTTTATTTTTTATCTGATTCTGATAACTGATAACTCTGTTAATCATTTGATTCATTTCTCTTTATATTTGTTAAAATATCAAAATAGGATATCCAATTTCGGATCATCCGGATTCGGACAAATCCGGATCTGGCACCCGGATTCGGACAAGTCCGAAATGGTCGTCCTAATTCGGACCAACACACATCCGAATTAAAATCATTATCCGAAGTAAAACCATCATTCAAATTAGCATCCGGACCGAAATGGAAACATCCAAATCAGATACCATCCGAACTCGGGTCATCCGAGTTCGGACCATCACTTAGCAAAACTATAATTTATTATCCGAAGTATGGGAACCGAAATGAATTTCATCCGAATTTAAAAGCATCCGAATTGTAGGGTCCGAATTAACATATTATCCGAACCGAATTATAGGTCCGAAATAAACATCATCCGAATTCGGTCCTACCCGAATTCGGATCTATACTTAGCATTTTTCCCCAGAATTTTGTTCTTGATGTTCTTCAGGTTCTTCATATTTATTCATACGGATTTTATCAAATAATCATAAAAATTCATTTTATCGACATGCAACTAAATATATAGTGATATTAACATTATTTTCGAAATTTTATATAATTATTTTGATCAAAAACATCACAAATATAAAAAGATCATCCAAAATCTCATCATTTTGTCAAGAACATATTTTTGTTCAAAATTTCCGATTTCTTTAATATTTTGGATGATCTAAACTAAAATCTTTGTTTCTTTATCATTTATTAACTTCAATTCATCTTAATCTTTCATAAATTTACACATGCAACATAAAAATTCATAACTTTAATTCTTGGTTTCGGTTATAAACAAAACCGAACCAAACTTCATATATTTCGAAATTTAAACGATTGTTACCTCAAATTCTTGTTGTTTGTTGTTGATTGTTGCTAATTGTAACTCCTCCTTGCCTTGATTCTCCAATTAATACACAATTTATGGATATTTTGATGAAATCTTGATGTAGCCGTATGCTTTAGAGAGAGATTAGAGAGAGAGAGAGTAAATCACTTAATTGTGATTTTAAATGGTCATTATTAAGTTTATATATCTCATTTTATCCATTTGTGTATTTAACCCATTTAACTTTTGTATTTTACATCTCTTTTATTTTACTCAATAATGTTATCATAAATATAATTTAAAATCATGTTTACTTAATCCATTTTCATATTTTATTTAATAAGTGCAACATAAATAATATAATAAAATTATATTATTATCTCAAAATTGAAGCATTACACGACTGGCTAAAAGTTAGGTTGTTACAGAGTGGGCTCCACCACGCACAAACTTCGTCCCCGAAGTTAGCTACGTTCGAACAGGCTGGGATATGTAGTTTTCATAACTTCTCTCGATTCCCAAGACTGATGCGAACCTTTGTGGTGTTTCCACTGGACAAGCACCATCTGTATATCTTTATTTCTAAGCTTCTTAGTCTTCGAGTCCAGAATACACTCCGGCTCTTCAACTATTCGAAGCTTCTCATCTATCTGCAGGTTAACATGTGGTATCTGAACTTCCCTTTCATCAGCTAAACTCTTTCTTAAGTGACTAATATGGAATACAGGATGTATTCCAGCTAAGTCAGCTGGTAGATCAAGACGATAAGACTGATTCCCAATCTTTTCAACGATCTTGAACGGACCGATGAATCTTGGAGCTAACTTGTTTCTTTTAATGAACCGTACCACATTCTTCATTGGGGATACTTTCAGCATCACCCAGTCGTTAACTGCAAAACTGATTGATCTGTGTCGATTGTCATAATATGACTTCTGCCTGCTTTGAGCTTCCAGAATATTTCTTCTAACAAGTTGAATCTTCTCGTGAGTCAACTGTAGAAGGGCAGGTCCTGCTATTGGCAATTCACTTGTTTCGCGCCAACAGGTAGGAGTTATGCATTTTCTTCCGTATAAAGCCTCAAAAGGAGCCATCTTGATTGTAGAATGATAACTGTTGTTGTATGAGAATTCGACCAACGGCAAGTGGTCATCCCAGTTACCTCCTAGATCAAGAATGCAGGCACGAAGCATATCTTCGAGAGTTAGGATAGTACGCTCACTCTGGCCATCTGCATTTGGATGATAAGCAGTACTCATAGAAATCTGAGTACCCATCCCGTTTTGTAGAGCTTGCCAGAATCTGGATGTGAAACGACTATCACGATCTGATACGATAGACTTTGGCACAACATGACGTGAAATAATTTCAGTGATGTACAGCTGCGCCAATCTATCGAGAGAATATGTTTCTTTCATCGGTATGAAATGTGCTGATTTCGTTAAACGGTCAACGACTACCCAGATGGAGTCGTGTTGTCTTTTGGTCTTAGGCAACTTCGTGATGAAATCCATAGTTATATGCTCCCACTTCCATTCAGGAACGGGTAGTGGTTGCATATCCGCAAAGGGTTTCTGATGTTCTGCCTTAACCATCTGACAGACTCTGCAGCTTTCAACACACTTACCGATATCTTTCTTCATTCCTGGCCACCAGTAATCGGCTTTCAGATCAAAATACATCTTTGAGCTGCCAGGATGAACAGATAACTTGGACTGATGAGCTTCGGACAGAAGACTGCTATGAATTGAACCATATTTAGGAATCCAGATTCGGTTTCCCTGGAGACAGTGAAGTCCCAAATGGTTCAGAGTTAGTAATTGTAACTGCCCTTTAAGATTTTCAGAATCAATATTCTCTTCTTTCAGTGCTTCAATTTGAGCAACTCGGATGTCTTCAATAAGATCAGAAGAAAATACTACAGGAGTCAGTGCATAGCAGCACTTTTCCGGATAGACTTTTCTACTCAAAGCATCCGCGACAACATTAGCTTTGCCGGGATGATATAGGATCTCGCAATCATAGTCCTTGATAAGCTCCAAGGACCGACGCTGTTTCATGTTCAGATCCTTTTGAGTGAAAAGATATTTGAGACTCTTGTGATCGGTGTAGAGCTGACACCGAGTCCCATAAAGATAATGCCGCCAGATTTTCAGAGCAAAGGTGACGGCAGCCAACTCAAGATCATGAGTTGGTGCACTTTTCTCGTAATCCTTTAATTGCCTTGAAGCATAGGCAATTACTTTTCCCCTTTGAATAAGAACACATCCTAAGCCAGTACCAGATGCATCGCTGTAAACAACGAAATCATCATTGCCTTCTAGCAAGGCTAGGATCGGCGCTTGAATCAACTTTTGCTTTAGAATATCGAATGCCTCTTGCTGTTTATTGGTCCAAACGAAAGGAGTATTCTTTCGTGTTAGCATCGTTAGAGGTACAGCAATCTTTGAGAAGTCCTTTATGAATCGCCGATAATAACCGGCCAATCCAAGGAAACTTCTTATTTCGGAGGCATTACGAGGTGTTTGCCACTTCTGAACAGCCTCGACTTTAGACGGATCAACGGATATTCCTTCGCCAGAAACGACATGGCCAAGGAATTGAATCTATAAGAATCATATCAGGACATCAAATTTTGAAGTGTTAAGAATACTTAATGAATTTAGCTCAAGACTTATATAATAAAATTTATACCTGTCTGAGCCAAAATTCACATTTAGAAAATTTTGCGTAGAGTCTTTCTTTTCTTAACAACTCTAGCAACTGTCGCAGATGAACAGAATGATCAGCCTCCGTTTTAGAGTAAATCAGAATATCGTCTATGAACACGATAACTGATTTATCCAACATTGGTCTGCACACGCGATTCATGAGATCCATGAATGCCGCTGGTGCATTCGTTAATCCAAACGGCATTACGAGAAATTCGTAATGACCGTATCTTGTACGGAAAGCTGTCTTCGGTATATCCTCATTTCTTACTTTCAGTTGATGATACCCAGATCGGAGATCTATTTTCGAGAAATAGCTGGCTCCTTGCAGCTGATCAAACAGATCATCGATCCTGGGCAAAGGATATTTATTCTTTATGGTGACTTTGTTCAACTCGCGGTAGTCGATGCACATACGGAAGGTTCCGTCTTTCTTTTTAACAAATAGAACAGGTGCACCCCACGGAGAAGAACTCGGTCGGATAAACCCCTTCTCTAACAGCTCTTGCAGTTGCTTAGACATTTCTTGCATTTCTGCAGGTGCAAGTCTATATGGAGCTTTTGCGATAGGAGCCGCACCAGGAACCAAGTCAATACTAAACTCGACTTGACGTTCCGGTGGTACTCCGGAAATGTCATCAGGGAATACGTCTGGGAACTCACAGACGATAGGAATATCGGACAACGATTTCTTTTCAGAGTTGGATTCAGATGAAACATAACAGATATAAGATTCGTGACCTTTAGATAAGTACTTATGCGCTTTTTCAACAGATATGAAACAATGTGCACCTTTCCGCTTCTCGCCCTTGATCTCAAGTACTCGGCCGTCTGAAGACTTGATTCTGATGACTCGCCGGTTGCAGATAATTGTAGCCTCGTTTTTCATTAGCCAATCCATGCCGATGATGACGTCAAATTCTTTTAACGGAATCGGGATGAGGTCGAGATTGAATACGATATTATCAACAAGTAGTGTGCAGTTTCGATAAACAGAATCAGCCATAACAAAATTGTTACTGGCTGTCTCAATGTCTAATATTACGGGGAGTTTTGATGGAGCTTTATGTAATCTTTGTGCAAAAGATGTTGATATGAAAGAACGACTCGCGCCGGAATCAAATAGTACTCGGGCAGGAATAGAGTTAAGCAAGAACATACCGGTAACTACGTCAGGTGTTTCTTTTGCTTCCTCGGCTGTTATTTGAAAAGCTCGAGTCTTTGCAGTCGGCGTAGCAGCAGAACTCTTAACTGTAGACCCTCCAGCTGATGACTGAGACTGATAACGCGGCCCGCTACGACACTGATACATGAAGTGTCCCCTTTTTCCACATTTTGCGCATCCACGTCCCTGCTGTGGACATTCTTCACTACTGTGACCGATCATGTTGCACGCGAAGCAAGTGACGTCATCCGGATTACATAGTCCCATGTGTGATCTTCTGCATCTCTTGCAGAATCGTGGCTCGTTCGTTAGGGAATAAGCTTGTGCTTTCGGCTGTGAACTTTGCTGATGGAATTGTTGAGATTGTGACTTATTTGGCTTGAAAAATCTGCCAAATCTTTGTTTCTTCGGAGGAGACAGGTTCATTGGGTTAGTCGTTGGAGCGTATAGCTGATCGCCGTACTCTAAGTATCCTCGCTCGATCTGTCTCGCTGCTTCTACCATTTCCAGATAACTCTTATATTTGATAGCGCTCATCGGATGTCTGTATCTTGGATTAAGTCCTACACGAAATCTATTCATTTTTCTTTCCTCGGTAGCTACTTGATAGGAAGAGTAGCCGCATAGTCTTGAGAATTCGTGCTCGTATTCGTCAACAGTTTTGGTTCCCTGAGTCAGCTGCATTAGTTGAACCTCCATCTTATCTTGTTGGTCAATCGGACAATATTTTGCGTTGAACATGTCGAGAAATTGGTTCCATTCTAGAGTCTGAATTATTTCTTCGCCGTAGATACTTCTCTGAGTTTTCCACCAGGCACGTGCAGCACCGACAAATAGCGCGGACGCATAACTTACTTTCTTGGAGTCTAAGCAATCAGAAATCCGGAAAATTTCTTCAGTGTGGCTAATCCAATCCATCGCCTGAATCGGATTAACTGTTTATTCAAAGTTCAAAGCACCGCTAGCTTTGAAATCTTTAAACTTGCAGCCTTTTGGCTGAGCAATTTGGGTTTCTGGATTTGAATTATCAGAATCAGATTCATTAGTCTGGACTTGCTTTTCTTTTCTCTTATTTTTCTTTTCTTCACGTCTTTTAGCTTCGGCCTCATCTCTGGCCTGAAACTGTTCTTGCATTATTTTGTTCTGAGTGTTGGGCTAGGAGTTGTTGCATCATTTCAAACATTTGTTGTGGATTCATGTTGCTAGGAATATCACCTGATCCTGATCCTGACATCTTCTACTGAAAATTTAAAAGCATGTAACTATCAGTTTATAGACTTAGATCTATGTACCCTTTTTCCCATCCTAACAGTCTGTACATCCTATCTCAGTTCAAACCACCTAAATGATCGATACATATGTATTGCTTCAGTTTGAGACCAAGTATACTCACGTAATACTTGATTCACTCAAACTAGTGCTCTGATACCATCCTGTGAAGACCTTCCCTTACGGGGCAGTCCTCAGAGTCTAGGTCCCACATCATGCAATACGATATCAACCATACTAAGATAGGGTAATTAAATTGCGGAAAAATAAAATTACATGTACATTACAGATTAGGATTTAAGTTTACATATTTCAAAATAAAGTTATAAAAGGGTAACATCTAATCTAGTCATAACATCATACATCACGTCAAGTCTACCCAGAACCACCACATTTGCTGTCTTCCAATCAGTACCAGAGAGTTTGTTGAGTAGTGGTCTAAGAAAGCTTCAAAACTTGGATCTTGAATGACCTAAGTACTAGGTCCTGCAGGTGATTTTCCTTTGGCTTTTCCTGTAAAATATTAAAGCAACATCTGTAAGCAATGCTTAGTGAGTTTATAGATTTTCAATATCAACATGCGTGTCAAGCGGAGTCATTAGTCTTAGCGTGATATGTCTTGGCTGCCGCTACAGCCCTCATGATTGAGATATAGAATCATAGAATTGGATGATGTTCAAGCCACACTCACGCTTAAATCGTGGGGATCAGCCACATACTGGGCTAGCTACCAGTAAGTCAATATGGCGGAACATCGGAGGTCATTACCAAGTTCATAAGAACTGGTGAAATAGCCAGGTCTAGAACAATAGACCATCAGGGCTAGTCAAGCTGAATAAGTCTATCAAGTGTCTGATCAAATAATGAAAGCTAAAGTCATCGAAGTCATAATAGCAAATAATCATAAGCAATGTCTGAAGAAGTATTCAATGCAATATGAAATGATAATCAATTAGCTATCATGATCCACTGGGCAACACCCAACCTTGGTGTGCACAGATCTCAATCTAGCTGATAAATGAATGTCAATAAATCTAATAGCAGCAATATATCTCAACCGGATCTTATGCATGTTCAATCTGAATATCTATAACTCACAGGTCTGGGTCTTTATCAAACAGATATAAAAATCTGCCACCTGAGTTATCTCAGGATTTTATTTCTATCAGTCTGTCTTCTTGTATAATCAAGTCTTTGACCCGCTTTTAAGTCTTTAAATCTTTGTCTCTATGTTCAGAATTTCACTGAACCTGTCCAGAATTATCATTGTCAAATCATATCAATTTCATGTCTTTTTCATAATCTTTATTTTTTATCTGATTCTGATAACTGATAACTCTGTTAATCATTTGATTCATTTCTCTTTATATTTGTTAAAATATCAAAATAGGATATCCAATTTCGGATCATCCGGATTCGGACAATCCGGATCTGGCACCCGGATTCGGACAAGTCCGAAATGGTCGTCCTAATTCGGACCAACACACATCCGAATTAAAATCATTATCCGAAGTAAAACCATCATTCAAATTAGCATCCGGACCGAAATGGAAACATCCAAATCAGATACCATCCGAACTCGGGTCATCCGAGTTCGGACCATCACTTAGCAAAACTATAATTTATTATCCGAAGTATGGGAACCGAAATGAATTTCATCCGAATTTAAAAGCATCCGAATTGTAGGGTCCGAATTAACATATTATCCGAACCGAATTATAGGTCCGAAATAAACATCATCCGAATTCGGTCCTACCCGAATTCGGATCTATACTTAGCATTTTTCCCCAGAATTTTGTTCTTGATGTTCTTCAGGTTCTTCATATTTATTCATACGGATTTTATCAAATAATCATAAAAATTCATTTTATCGACATGCAACTAAATATATAGTGATATTAACATTATTTTCCAAATTTTATATAATTATTTTGATCAAAAACATCACAAATATAACAAGATCATCCAAAATCTCATCATTTTGTCAAGAACATATTTTTGTTCAAAATTTCCGATTTCTTTAATATTTTGGATGATCTAAACTAAAATCTTTGTTTCTTTATCATTTATTAACTTCAATTCATCTTAATCTTTCATAAATTTACACATGCAACATAAAAATTCATAACTTTAATTCTTGGTTTCGGTTATACACAAAACCGAACCAAACTTCATATATTTCAAAATTTAAACGATTGTTACCTCAAATTCTTGTTGTTTGTTGTTGATTGTTGCTAATTGTAACTCCTCCTTGCCTTGATTCTCCAATTAATACACAATTTATGGATATTTTGATGAAATCTTGATGTAGCCGTATGCTTTAGAGAGAGATTAGAGAGAGAGAGAGTAAATCACTTAATTGTGATTTTAAATGGTCATTATTAAGTTTATATATCTCATTTTATCCATTTGTGTATTTAACCCATTTAACTTTTGTATTTTACATCTCTTTTATTTTACTCAATAATGTTATCATAAATATAATTTAAAATCATGTTTACTTAATCCATTTTCATATTTTATTTAATAAGTGCAACATAAATAATATAATAAAATTATATTATTATCTCAAAATTGAAGCATTACACGACTGGCTAAAAGTTAGGTTGTTACACTAACTTACTATAAAAGGAAAGAAAATATACTAAGGTCAAGTTACTTTGGATTACGCAAACCATTTAGTTGAACTAACAACTCAAAGCGTGACTTATCAAAAGCTTTAGTGAATAAATCTGCATTATTATCTTCAGTTGCCACTTTTACCAGTTTTATTAAATTCTTTTCAGCACAATCACGTATGAAATGATGTCTTATGTCTATGTGCTTTGTTTTACTGTGTTTAACTGGATTATTAGTTATAGCAATAGTAGACTGATTATCTATCCTAATGGGAGTATGAGTGTAAGTCAAACCGTAATCCCGCAATTGTTGTTGTATCCACAAAACCTGTGAACAGCAATTACCAGCAGCTACATATTCGGCCTCGCATGTTGACACGGCTACCGAAGTCTGTTTCTTCCATTGTCAGGATACAAGCCTCCCTCCAAGGAACTGACAACCTCCATTGTTGATTTCCGGTTCAAACTGCATCCTCCATAATCAGAATCTGTGTATGCTTCCAATTCTAGATCTCCATCAACATGATACCAAAGTCCTAGCTTCGGTTTCGACTTCAAATATCGTAGAATCTGCTTCACGGCTTTCATATGCATTTCTTTCGGATTAGCTTGGAACCTAGCACAAATACACACAACAAACATAATGTCAGGTCTAGAAGCAGTTAAATACATGAGTGACCCGATCATGGCCCGATATAGAGTCGGATCCACATCAGTATCACTTTCTGTACCCGGTCTGAGATTGTGATTCACTTGAATTGGAGTACTAAAGTGAGCGGTCAGCTTAGTTCCTTCCATTCTCGAAGCGCTCCAGAATATCGTAGACATACTTCGTCTGATGGATAAACATGCCCTCCTTCCTCTGTTCAACTTGCAAACCCAGAAAGAAGTTTAACTCTCCCATAGCACTCATCTCAAACTTTAACTTCATGACCTTTTCGAAGTCTTTGCACATCTGTTCGTTTGACGACCCGAAAATAATGTCATCCATGTACACTTGTACCATATAAAATCTTCTCTTTTTCTCTTCACGAACAATGTACTATCAATTTTCCCTCTTTCAAACCCGTTGTCCAAAAGATGAGTTGACATCGTCTCATACCATGCCCTTGGTGCCTGATGTAATCCATACAGAGCCTTATCAAGTCGATATACCCTGTCGGGATATTTTGGATCAGTAAACCCAGGCGGTTGTTCGACGTACACCAGTTCCTTCACCTTCCCGTACAGGAATGCACTCTTTACATCCAGTTGATATACTTTAAATCCTTTGAAGGACGTGAAGGCCAGAAACAAACGAATTACCTCAAGCCTTGCCACTGGTGCAACCACCTCATTGTAATCAATTCCCTCTTTTGGTTGAATCCTCTCACCACAAGTCTTGCCTTGTTGCGAGTAACAATACCCCGATCATCTCTCTTATACTTAAAAACCCATTTGGTTCCTATTGCAACTTCTCCTCGAGGTAGCGGCACTAACTCCTACACTTCAAGCTTTCTGAATTGTGACAGTTCTTGCATGGCTTCAACCCAAGAGTTGTCTTTCAGTGCCATTTGCACATTCTTCGGCTTTACTTGCGAGATGAAGCATGAATATAAACATGTGTGATACGCATCGGAGTCATTGATCATCGACAACAGTACCGTGTTGTTATTCACACTACTCCTAGTTCTCACACCAGTATTAGGATTTCCTATGATGCTCTCAATTGGATGATCCTTATTTATCTTTGATGTCTAAATCTCGTCGACCCGAAGATTATCTCCTAAGTTTGATCCTATTTCACCTAACGGGGGTACGACCTCAGACGGTACATTCTCTTCCTCATGATCACTATCCTCGGAGTTAGAAGAATTTGTCTGATTCTCGTTTGTAGGTAACTCAGGTTCATTCTCTGTTGGAGATCTATCTTCTGTCGTTGTAGGCTCAGAAGTTGATGGAATTCCTGACTTTGGAAAACATTGACAGTCGTCATTCAGACTTAATGACGAGAAGTCATTCTCCACTGTACCTGCATTTCCACTAACAGGTATGTTAAATGATTCAAATAATAAGTCGTAATCAAATAACCATTCAGGACCAGTTTGGGGTTCATGTGAATAACTCGTTACATCTATGTTAAAAACAATTTCTACCGTACCGGTTGTTTTGTTAAAAACCCTTTTGTTTGGTGAGTTAGGGACATAACTTAGGAAGTATCCTTCGTCAGCCTTTTCACCAAACTTAGGTTGATGTTTTGTTTTCAGTAAAGTACACGGTACCCCAAACGGTTCAAAGCCTGTTAAATTAGGTGGTCTTTTATTCAAAACTTCATAACAGGTTTGTTCAATGATTTGACAGTAAGGACCCGGTTTAAAACGTGACATGCGGTATTCACTGCCTCCCCCCAAAACATGGTAGGAAGCTTTGAATCCGAGAGCATGGTCCTTGCTGCCTCAATCAAAGTCCTGTTCTTCCGTTCTGCCACCCATTTTGTTGTGGCTCAAATGGTGCACTAAATTGATGCACTATGCCTTTGGATAGGCAATATACACCAATTACTGTGTTTTTAAATTCTGTTCCATTATCACTCCTGATACGTTTTACCCTCGTCCCATAGGAGTTTTTGACTTGGTCCAAGAACCCAATCAACTTTCCAGTTGTTTTGTCCTTCGTATCTAAAAAGAAAACCCATGAAAAATGTGAGTAATCATCAGTGATAACTAAACAATACCAACTACCACCTAAACTCCTTTTTTTGATAGGACCAAAAAGATCCATATGCAGCAAATCGAAGGTGGAAGCTATCGAGTTCTGAGTCTTTGACTTGTGTGACTTCTTGTGTTGTTTGCCTTTCTTGCATGGTACACACTTGTCGTCGAACTGAAAACTCTTCAGTGGGACACCTTGCACCAGACCATGTTTAGTGATGTAATTCATTTTCCTTAGGTGCAAGTGTGCCATGCGTCTGTGCCATAAAAATGGATTCGGACTCTAAAGCTTTGGAAAGAAGATATATTGTTCCCATCGACGAATCTGATATGTTCATGTCCATCATGTACAAATCATTCTTCCTTGGGGCTGTCATCATTATCCACTCTTCAAGTACTTTAAATCCCGGTTTCAGCACTAACGCCTTAGTATTAGTAAAAATTACTGAATTCTTCTTAGCACAGATCTGAGATACGCTAATGAGATTATGATCAAGTTTATCAACGTGGTAAACTTGATCAAGTGTGATAGTCCCATTAGTGACCACTCCCGTTCCAGTGACTTTTCCTCCCTTGTTCCCAGCGAATGATACAAATCCCTTGTTCCCTCCCTTGAAGTCTGTGAGTAGACTCCTTTCCCCAGTCATGTGACGAGAGCAACCACTATCGACGAACCATTTGTTGTTTAGACCTTTAGTTAGCTCCTGCACATGAAAGAAAACAAGTTAGTTATCACGGGAAACCCAAGCCATGACAGACTTGGTAATACCATTCTCATCCACATACGTGAACTCCTTCAAATACCCATCTCTCCTTTCAGGTGACTTGGGTTTTTGATTGAGAACCTGTTGTGGTGCAGAGTGATTCAAGTTCACTCTTGGCCTTTGGGTCGGCATTTGCTGTTGAGCCCTCGAATAGTTTCTATTATAAGGCATTTCAGATTGATATCCCTGGGCTCTACCTGGTGTCTGTTGTCTTTGAGGAGTGTGAGACCTAACTGGAGTGTAGGTCCTTCTAGGTGTTGTACTCCTATAAGCTTGTTGAGGTCCTGACCTAGACTGATTATGGACTCTATTTGGCGAATTAGTCCTAACCACTTCATTTGGTCTAACCGACACAGGTGCTTGTCTAACAGCGATCTTAGGTGTTGCATTCACAATCTTTTCAGTGTTTTGAGAACCACTTGTGCTAGAAACACTAGATACTGGTTTAAGTTGTTCTGGCTTTCCTACAGCAGGTCTAGACTCTGGTTTAGAAGGTGTAGACTCTACTTTCTTATGCGGACAGCTAGACGCAACATGTCCCTTCTCATGCCATCTAAATCAAGACATCTTATCAATCGACTTCTTATAGGTGCCCTTTGACTTTAGTGTCTCACTAGTGTCATTTTCTTTCTTTTCAACTATCGTGACTACTTCCTCTTGTTGATTATTAATTTCAGGTTCAGTTTCTTCTAGCTTTTGGTCACTAGAAGACTGCACAAACTTGACCTTCTTAATCTTAGAGTTAGTAGTAGACACCTTAGTTGTTTTGTCCTTATCAGATTCAGTTTCAGTTGTTACCTCTGACTCGACTAGTTCATCAGTTTTATCCTGAGGTTGAGGCACATAATTATTGTTGAAAGGTGGAGGACTCTCTTGATAACCTAATCCTACTGGTTTCATAGACTTCCGTTGAGCATCTAAAATTTTCCCTAGGTTTAGTGACGAGTTCCTAAACTTTTCAAGCTTACTATTTTCCTCAGCAACTTTAACCCTTGATTCTGATAACTCAACCTCCTTAATGGTAAGTTCTTTGGTTAAAGCCTCAACATGCTCATACATAAGTTCTATCCGGATACATTGTCCACTTAATTTGTCTTTTAGAACTATAACGTCTTGAGCATCTGCTTTCAACTTATTCCTAAGATCTTCTTTAATGTCTAAGAGACTAGCATTATCTGATTTTAGTGATTCAATTTGAGCAGTTAAATTGTGATGTGTTTCTAGAACTAAGTTCAACCTATCATTTGAAGTAGCACACGAAACACATAAGTCATGAAATGTAGAAAAGTTCAGAATTACCCTTTTGTGATCCGATTCCACGTTAGCCATCTGTGCAGCAAACTCCAGAACGGTCTAATTATCTGACTTCTCCACCATCAAATGACTTGTATCATTCTGTTTGTTGTCCTCTGTCACTTCCTCTGCTCTGTCATCCCCAGTCTCAGTCACTTCAGCCATAGAGGCTCTAGCGTTCGACTTCGGATGAGTACTCCAATCGTAAGTTCCATCGAGCTGTCTGTTAGATGAAACATTAGTTAACAGACCAGCGATGGCTTCTTGATTTCCCGAACTACCAGACTGACATCTTCCTTGAGTCTGATTCTGATAGTTCTCTACTTTGGGTCTTTGACACTCTCTGGCAAAGTGTCCCAATCCTTGACAATTGTAACACTTAACCTTGGATTTGTCAAACCCAATCTTATTGTTGCCTACGTTCAGATTTCTCCCTGTTCTCTTCATGAACCTCTTGACCCTCTGAGTCACCATGGCCAGTTGCCATTAAAGGTCCATTTCCTCCAAGTCATCAGGGTCAACCTGATCGTAGTCTTCATCTCATAGCGCAGGATCGTTTATCTTCCCTTGAACGCAATTGCCGTACGCGGCGACAAATGAAGCCAAAAGATTCAGATGATCTTCAGCTGATTTTGCGCTCATTCGCATCTTTGTGTATCCTTGTGACGTAGATGCTGAATAAGTTGGCTTTTCTTCCGATTTTGAAAACCCTAAGAATGCCCTACTACTAGATTCTTTTACTTCTATTGGAATTGATTCTTCTCCCGAGAAGAAAGCTGTGGCTCCCGACTTCATATCACCACCAATCGATGGTTTTGTTTTTCGAAAATACATTTCAGGATCTTGAACCTGCTCAACCTCCCGTTCTTTTTTCTGTATTTTGAAGTTATAATCCCTCAGCATCCCAATTACACCTTCAAGAGTGAGGGTCTCGAACTTCTCTTTATCATGCTTAATTAAGGCGGTGTACGTATCCCATTTCACCGGTAAAGCATCTAGAATCTTTTCGATCTTCTCAATCTCTTGATAAACAACATTGTGATTGTCAAGCTCCGTTAACAAATGATAAAATCTCGTAATTATCTCATCAAGTGTTTCATTCTTCAAGGCCTTGAAAATCGCAAATTGCTGTTTCAACATCTCAGTCCTACTCTTGCGAACCCTTGGATTTCCCTCACAGCTTTTCTCTAGAGCATCCCATAGCTCTTTGGCAGTCCTAATTTCTCATGGTGTGTAGAATTTCTTGCGGTAACGCCATTCGGATAATCGAGAAAGCTCGATTCTCGGCCTCGTAAAGTTTCTTATCATCATCATTCATATTCTGATATGTTAAGACTTTTTGACGGCCCTCTAACTCTTGCGTAGGTGGAATGTAACCCTCATCAATACAGATCCACATGTGCATATCGTTGAAACGACCAAAATCGGCGAACCTATCCTTCCACCAATAGTAGTCTTCCAACCTCATCAATTTTGGCGGAGAATTTGCCTTGCCGACCTCATGATCCATTTCTATGAATTTTTGCAAGCTTGACATCCTGTCCAAATTTTTGTTTTCAAACTTAAATAATTTAATTTAAAATTAATTTAATATGAATTCCTTCGAACTTAGGTAAGCTCGAATTAAATTAATTTTAAATCCGTTTGAAATTAAATTCGAATTTATGTAAGTTCGAGAGCAACAAATTCGACTAACTGACAAGTTTGAAAATCTCTGACAAGGTCGAACCTCTGACAAGTTCGAATAATACTTAATTTTCTGACAAGTTCGAAATCTGACAAATTCGATGCTAGCAAGTTCGAATTTCTGCCAAATTTGAATGAAGCCCTAAATTAAGTTCGAGAGGAGCGTATTTCTGACAAGTTCGAATGAACCCTAATACCCCCTATGTTCGAGCGCCGCAAGTTCGAGAAACGACCAAAATTTGATTTTTTTTCAAGTTTTCAGATTAAACCAATGTTCTTAAGACCAAAAACAATGATTTCTACTGAAAAAGTGAACAAATAAGAATTTTTCTCCGTTACTTTGCTTGTATAACTCGAAAAACTTATGAAAAATGTGATTTTTTCCGTCACAAACGCCAAGAAACCAAGAATATTTAAGATGAACGCGAAGAACACGATGAACACCCTTATGGCTCTGATACCACTTGTAAGGTCACCTACCTACGGATCCATTCTTGACGCGACACCGTCTAACGAGTGCGGAATCCTCGTTAGGGGTTTAATGGACTGATCACACACACGAAACACGGAGACCACCACGATGATAGACGTAAACAAGAACGTCCCAACACGTGATTCTCTCCAAGAACACTCTGAAAATACTCTGCAAACACTCACAAGTTTGTAATTGTCTCGAACAAAGATTTCTACAAAGATCCTTAATCAAAAATGATTAAACCTTAACTATAACTATTAGATTCGAACTTAGCATGGACAAGTTCGAGAAGGCCCAAGCCCACGAACTTGTCCACCAATGAGTTCGAACCAGGGCTTTAAACTTATTCTAGAACTTGTCTTTGAACTTGTTCTAGAAATTATGTTTGAACTTATGTTTGAACTTACGTAAAACATCAATCACAAACAAGTTCAAACATATATATAATCAATATCAAACATATAACAAACATGTATTAACGTGCAATTACGAAGACTTGAACTATTACAAAGCATTATCTAGACTTAGACTGCTATCGTCACACAGGATGCACTAACAAGGTGCATCTGAGTGGATGGTGTACATGGTTAGACATGGAAGTGGGTTGGATAAATATGAGTGGAGAAGGATCAAGATATGTATGGGTGACTACAGGTTTAGATGGGTTGGCAAAAGGAAATTGAGTTTCAACAAAAATGACATGTCTAGAGAATATAGCTTTTCTGGTTGAGATTTCTAGACACCGGTACCCTCGATAGTTGGGACGGGTTGATGAAGTATTCGGATAACATAAACAACCGAACACGCGAAGGTGTTCGTAGGATGGTTGGTGAAGGTAAAGGAGGGATATGGGGGTGTGGAATTTATGGAGTTTGGTTGGAAGTATATTGTAAAGATATGAAGCGGTGTGAAGTGCCTCGACCCAAAATGAGGACGGTAGTGATGAATGGGTGAGTAGTGTGAACATAATTTCGTTTAGACGACGAATCATACGTTCGGATTTTCCGTTTTACTGAGATGTGTGTGGACACGAAAAACGAAATTGAATGCCATTAGTAGTTGCAAAGTTTTTGAAGTTGGTATTATCAAATTCACCCCCTATCACATTGGAATGCTTGGATTGGCATGTGAAATTGACTTGCAATATATTGATGAAAATGAGTAAACTTAGTAACAGTCTCAGATTTAAATTTTAAGGGGTAAACCCATGTGTACTGTGTTAAATTATCCGTTAAAACCATGTAATATTTATAACCCGCATGACTAAGAATAGGAGATGTCCATAGATCACAATGTAAAATAGAAAAACGGCACTAACATATGACTTAAAGAATCCAAAAATGGTAAACGTTTATCTTTGGATAATTGACAAGAATGACAAACAGATGCTAAAGGTTTTTTATTGCAAGAAATAAATTGTTTTGAATGAAGAAAGTCCATCACAGGTTAACCCGGGTGTCCAATTCGGTTGTGCCAAAAAGAAGAGTCTTTGGTTGAAACGACGCAAGCGATGGCAGAAGCATTAGAGGTGAGCGGGTAGAGATCACCCAAACTGTTGTGACGACTCAGGATCGTGCCATCCTTGAAATCCTTCACAGAAAATCCAAAGTGGTCAAATTCAATGGAAGTGTGATTGTCAATATTGAACCGACGCACAGATATAACTGGAATTTTGATACCAATTCCGACAATTATTGACGCTATTGGTGAATAAGTGGAAAAATTGTCGACTTTACCTTGGTCATTCGTGATATGAGAAGTAGCTCCCGTGTCAAAGTTCCAATGGTCATCTCCCGTGTCACCTAATTCCATTCAAAGAGCATAAACTGCATTAGCAAGTTGTGTGGGTTCCAGTGGATCCACATCTGCCAAATGGGCTTGTGTCGACCCTCCTCCAAGTTGTGTTGTGGGTTGGTTGTTATACTGTGTATTGGGTCTTTGTACCCATGGTTGAACCCAATTTTGTGTTGGGTATGGGCATGGTGGAGGAGTCCAGTAGGGTAGAGGAGCAAACTGTGGAAAGTAGGCATAATATGGGAGAGGTTGTGGGTGATTTGGGGACCGGTTGTTGGACCACGAGTATTGTTGCTGGGGTGGGCCAGTTTGGCCATGGTTGGTTGGACGACCATTCCTTCTAGAATCACGGCGCGACTGGTTGGTGTTGGAGCAACGGTTCTAGTGTTACGGTGGGAGGAAAGTTGATAAGTGTGGGTGTTGGGTGGTGAGGAATTCACAACAGCAGGAACAATAGGTTTAGGCGTGATGTGTTCTCGAGCTGCGATGCGAGGTGCCTCCGATTGGAGTTATTCAACTGTTGCTTCCCAAGAAGGAGATTTTTGTTTAAGATAGTTGCAATTGTGTAATACTCGCGTGGTAGACCATGAACGAGGTGTAAAATTTGTTGGGTGTACCGGGCAATCCATGGCAGCCAATTGATCTACCAAATCACGGATGCGTTGACAATATGCTTCAAGAGATGGCATGGCAGCAAGTGTGAGGTTTGTTAGTTCATGTTGAAGGGTCGTTGCGCGAGGTCCTTCGTTGTTTTGAAAAAGCTTCTTGACTCGTTTCCAGGCCTCATAGGCGGTAGATTCATCGGTCAATACCCGGACGAGAAGATCATCTGTTAGTGTATCGTATATCCTTGTAGAACCACCGCATCGATCTTTGCCCATGACGAATATTCGAGGGTGGTTTCACTAGGTGCCGGCGCACCGTCGATGTTATTAATCACATCATACCCTTTGGCGTGAAGCATGAAAAGTTTAACCCACGATGAGTAGGAAACTTTGATGCCGTCGAGTACACGAACCTTGTGTTGGATATTTGTGACGGTATAAACGGGATGAAGGGTTCGGGTTTTGGGATCAACCTTGTCGGCTTTGTCACCCATGGTGAAAAGAAGACAGGGACAAGTGATCAAAATGAAGGAAAATTGGAGGGTAGATCGAGATCAATCCGTGGTGACTGATATCATGTGAGAATATGAGAATATTGTTTCCTTGCCTCTCCATGAAACAAAAGGCAAAATATATACATATACAAAGACGTACTCACGGATCTATCTAAGGTAAGCCAATCAATCTTAACTAATTGGAATAATACAAAATAATCACAAGATACATGCCAATAATTTGAAAGATATTGCATGCATGCATGGTGTTTTTTTTTTCTGCTCAACGTATGCATGCATGGTGTTTTTTTTTTTTTTTAATTTATTAAGTTATATGTTTTTATTTGTGTTTAGTTAATAGTTTAATGTTAGCATGAGTTGATTTTGTCAAATGCACTTGCAAGGGTGATGTTACTGGAGCCCTTATTTGTAAGAGTTTTTGGTTAGCATTTGACCTGTTTTTTTTTTTCCATTTTAAATGTACTTCAGATGTTCCTTTTCTTGAAATAAAAAATTAACAATAAGTTGTTCCACTTGTTGAGTATTAACTTTCTTCTCTTTCACTCATATATGTGTATGTGTATGCAATACAGTTGTAGATTCAAAGGTTTTAGTTCCAACACTTAGTATCAGAGTAGGTTAATCGAAGGGGTGTGAGTTGTTTTTCCTTTTCGTTTAGAGGGGGTGTGAGTCGTTTTTCTTTTCCGTTTTGATTGCAAATTGATGCATTTCAAACGCAGCCCCGAATTCTATTGATCGGGCTTGTTCCAGAATTAACGAGAGACTAACCGGGTACGGGATAAACGGACAGGAGGTCATCATAGCGGGGTGCTTTGATTCGGTTCGTTTCGTGGGTGACGGAAGACGGTAACGGTGGGTGTGACCGTTTTTTCTTGATCGGTAGAAAAGTGCTCTCGGAACAAGTTTGATCAAAAGGGTTAGGGCTGTCAAAACAAAGAATATAATGGCGTTGGTACCAAAAGAAGCAGGTTCGATGACGTTTCAAGTTCCGGCCTTGACCGCGACGAATTATCCGGTGTGGGCTGTCAAGGTGAAGACGATTATAGATGCATATGGCTTGTGGGAGACGGTCGAACCAAGGGTGCTAGGTGAAGGATCGGATCTAAGGAAGTCAAAGCAAGCTCTTGCCTTCTTATTTCAAGCAATACCCGAAGATATAGTGTTGCAAATGGCAAGTTACACCGATCCAAAACAAGTATGGGATGGTTTTCTTACGCTGTTTTTGGGAGTGGATCAGGTGAGATCGGCTCGTCTTACAACTTTAAAAAGAGAACTTGTAGGTTTGCGTATGAAGGACGGCGAGACCGTTGATGACTTTACGACAAAATTGACGGGTTTAGCTTCGAAGGCTAGGAGCCTTGGGTACGAGATTGAAGAAACGGACTTGGTGAAAATATTGCTTGACTCGATGCCGAAGTTGTTTCTTCAAATAGTGGCCTCAATTGAGTAGTGTTTTGAGTTAGATACGATGATGTTTGATGAAGCCGTTGGAAGGATTAAGGCATACGAGGAACGCATAAGAGGCACCGAGAAGATGAAAGACACTCAAGGTGGTTTTTTGTTGGCAAGTGAAGAAAAATCTCACGATTGTAAGCATTGTGGCAGTGGAGGTTCAAGTCGGGGTGACTTCGGACGTGGCCGAGGAAGAGGCCGGGGGTCCGGGAAGAGTCAGGACAGAAACGAACGTGTCCGTGACGAGAGCCACATTACATGCTACAATTGTCGTGAACTTGCTCACTATAGCAATGAGAGTCCGAAACGGAGAAATCAAGAGGTGAATTTGATTGAAGAGGAGTCTGCATTGTTGTGAATGGACCGGCAAATCACCAATTAGGGGGTGAATGTTGGATTTGAATTGGTTATTTCTGCTCAATGTATGCATGCATGGGTTTTTTCTTTAATTAATTAAGTTATATGTTTTTATTTGTATTTAGTTAATAGTTTAATGTTTTCATGAGTTGATTTTGTCAAAGACACTTGCAAGGGTGACGTTACTGGAGCCCTTATTTGTAGGATTTTTTGGTTAGCATTTCACCTGGGTTTTTTTCCCTTTTAAAAGTACTTCAGATGTTTTTTCACCTGAAATAAAAAAATTAATAATCAGTTGCCCCACTTGTTGAGTATTAACTTTCTTCTCTTTCACTCATATATGTGTACGTGCATGCAATACAATTTGTAGATTCAAAGGTTTTAATTCCAAACAACTTGGGGGTATATGTAGTGAGACATTTGTGTAGTTACTATGATACCAATCTAGTATCTTTTCAAATGCTTTCTGAAACACTTCTTTGTTTTTCATAACAATTTTTTATCATTTACCACATCTAAGATAAAAAAAACTCATTTATGTTTTCTACGTTCAATGATACTTCTTCCCACTCCACTTCTTTTGGATCCTGTTTTGCTAAAAACTCAGTTTGATTATTAAAACCTTCAAATGTAACAAGTTTATCTAGTTCTTCAAGTTTCATGCCCTTTGTTTCCTCAAAAACATCACTAGAATCATGTTTGTCCTTAGGATCAAACATGTATGTGATGTTGCAATTTAAGTTATCCAAATCAACCTCAAAACCTTGAAGCAATAATTGCTTCAAACTTATGAGATTAATGTTAATCTCCAGAACATATTTCACTTAAG
Organism: Centrapalus pauciflorus; assembly: GCA_020465985.1. Taxonomy (NCBI): domain Eukaryota; kingdom Viridiplantae; phylum Streptophyta; class Magnoliopsida; order Asterales; family Asteraceae; genus Centrapalus; species Centrapalus pauciflorus. The sequence goes on along the minus strand of JAANYP010003244.1, from coordinate 114,367 downwards.
AAATTGTGTAGGTTGTTTTATTTATGGTTAGTTCAATTCTTACTATACCATGTGCAAATATTAAGTTTTCTTCATGGTCTTTATCGTTGACAATGAAGAAATTCTTTAATCTTTTGATTAAGAATTTTTTTGGTGACATATGTGTGGAGATTGTAGAGTTTACATACCATATGTCATTCCAATTGTTATGTTCCGTGCCATACACCAAATATTCTCCGGCAAAGCAATCTTTTCTTTGTAGGTTTGCACATAGGGCTTTGAATCTTTTCGTCTTTGATCCATAGGAAAGGGTGTGTAATCTGGTACCCACTCAAATCTCCTTTTGCTTTCCTTTGTTGTTGATCTTCGATGGGCAGCCCCATGCAAAATGGCCCCTCTGCCTACAAACATAACATCTCGATATCCTCCTCTTTCTTTCAATATCAGTGTTTGAATTCTTCCCTTTCATTTCCCTGCGATGATCTTGCAATTGCTTCAGTTTCAGTTTTGCTACTTTTGTTTGATCCGCGAGCCTTCATCTGTTCCCATGCCTACTCTAATACCAATTCTTAGTTTCATTCGGTCCCAGATTTTATGAATTCAGTTGCATATTTATCATCACAATTCGATACGTCAAACTTGTTGGTTCCTCCAACAAAGTACTTGTTTTTCTTCATAATATTGTTGTGGATATGGAAGAAAGAACACAAATATATACTAAACTTATGTATATTGATCTTGAGATCAGATTGATCAATCATTTACAAATACATATGTATATATAGGCTTCTATTTGGTGTCTTAACAGGAGACACGTCTATTAGTTTCTAAGGTTACAGCTGTTGGGAAAGAGTTACATCCTAATCGGTTTTAACACACTACCAGTATCTAACTTAGGATTACATCATTAAATTATTAGTAATACTTAAACATAGTTTATTAATAGCATTTAATTCCAACAAGACAATGCTTAATCATTTCCATAATTGTACAAATAACTTTTTTAACTTAGTCATTGCTTAGCGGCTTTTGTAGTTCAAATAATAGCTACAAAATTTCTAATATAGTAATGTCATTATAAAAAATTATCACCAATGTCTTTTCCAACTCCAAATCCTTATTGTACTGAGAAGTGATGTCACTGTCATCACCAAAAGTAACTTATAAAATACTGGTTCAATATTTTTTCGTTAATATATCTGTAACACCCTCTAACTAATCCACAATGCCACATAAATACCACGTCAGCAATGATATAATATAATAATCCCTATACTATTCCCAATACATACATGCAGAAACCCGATAGTTTTAAAACTTTAATCACATAAATAAGTCACGGAAGTCCCTGAATATATTACCCACTATCCGAAGTACGCATAAACATTCCCAAAATATGACTACCTTTAGCACAGGCAGCTAGCTCCTCGATAAATGTCACAGTAACCCTACTTGGGTCCAGCAGGCTAACTAAATCTCTGATCACCTGAGACACACACACACAACAACACACACTGGGTCAGCTAACGCTGGTGAGAATGCAAGGGTTAGTGTACGATTATAAATCTCAATAAAAAAATAAGCTCAATAATAAAACGTTCAGCGTTCTCTACTGAACAAGTATATGAGATCCCACAAGATAGCTCAATAGGTACTCAACTCGTGTGGATAAATCCACGTACCCAAATCCCTAGACCGCACAAAGCAGCCGTCAGGAACCCAAAAGGGAATTGGGAGCGACCCAACCCCTGCCCAGCCGTACGGTTTAGTATCTCAACAGCTCAAGTGTCCCAAATCTCATATTTATAAAACACGGTTCTCAATTAAAACACAGTAATACATGCATGATAATATCTCAATAAAACTCGTAAGAAAACTCATGATATCTCGTAAAAACTCAGTAAAAGATCATGCAAGTATTAATAAATAATCGTACAATTATCTCAATAAAAACATGCAAACTCACCTGCCCTGGAGTCTCACTACTCGGTCTCAGTTCCCTGCCCTTTCCCTACCCTGTCAACTCGAGACCCTGGAATCACAACACAATGATTCTATATCACAATCACAACTCAATGACTCAATCACAACCCGACAGCTCTATACACGATTCCTCAATAACTCAACAACTCTAACACAATACTCAGATAACTCGCTCAAACCCAGATACCCAACTACCAAACTACACAACCCGAATACTCGAACACAAGATCCCAACCAACTCACACAATCCCAGATACCCAAAAGACGCATTCTCAATATCACAATCTCAACCCAACAGCTTTATATACAATTCTCAATAACTCACGAGACCCTAAAGACCCAAACATATGATCCACAGAACCCGAAAACCTGACCCGAAACCCTAGCCGCATCGCGGCCGAACTCAACCAATCGCGGCCGCACTGACCCTATCGCGGTCGCGGCCGCGCTGACCTCAAACTCGGCCGAGCTCACATCGCGGTCCGAGCTCGGGCTCAAACCGCCTGCGATCATCTCAAGAACATCGCGGCCCGCATCAAGGGATCGCGGTCGCGCTCACGGACGAACAGTAGCAGATATGCTCTGTTTCTACACAGCCAGGGGAATTCTCCCCAACTTAATTCTCAGCTTGATTTTAAGCAGTTAATTCATCTCCAATTCACCCAGAAACATAAATAAACACAATTCCTTCAATTATATACTGCTAACAGCAATTAAATCACAAATTCAAGCCCAAATCTTACCTAAACTCAAAGGTAGAGAAGATGATGAAATCGGAAGCTTTAATCACGAATTTGAAGTTCAGATCTCTGGTTAGAGGCTGCTGAAATCAACAGATACACACACATACACCTTTGTCACTGATTTGGGGATAGAACATAATGAAATCACACATAAAAGGCTCAACGTATATATACGTTTTGAGTTTAACTCGGTCCGACACCCAATATCCGATCCCACTATTACAAAATACAAACTTTATATCACCGGGTCCCAATTTAACTAATAATTCTCAAAATTATAATCCTTTATAAAAACTTAATCCCGTCATCCGGTTAGCCCAAAATCTTATCACGTGACACTTCCACGTAAAACTCAATAATTGGTCCAACTCAATTATAATATTATAATCAACCCAATCACATAATTCCACGTCCCCGTCCCAAAAGTGGGATGTTACAATATCTGTGTATGAAATAACCAATTAACAATTTATGGGCATTCAAGAATAAGGACGAAGATCATATTTATTCATGAAAATGAGCGTAAAGGAAATATTTTTCCTCAATAAATTTAGGCAACCGTGTTCTACGATAAAAGAGGCTGGAAATCTATCCAAATATCATAAACAGGATTTTGTTGAATAGATTTAGTCAACCTGTGTTCCACAATAGAAGAGGCCAAGTATTTATCTACATAGACACCAACAGAGCAATGTAGGACGATTAAGGATGTTCACACATTGAAAACACCAGGTGAGTACGAAAAGTTTGTGTCATGAGCATGTGATAATGTTGTACGTGTGGTAAGATACTATAGATAAGATACGAAACGATACCATCCAAAAGAAGTTTGAGGTGATCGATTGTTGAGAACCTAATGAGAAGTTTAACACCTCAGACAATCTGCATGACATGGTTTTCGAACAAATCGATGAGAATAAGTGGCTTGAATTAAGCCACATGCATACATACACATCAACTTTTATACATGTACACACAAATAAATACACATACTTGTAAACATAAACACACACACACACAAGCACGTGCACACACATGTGGATTCCACATCATCTAGATTGCCACCTTAGCGATAATGATTGGTTTGACCAACCATTTTCACCAAAATAGACCCGTTAACTAAATTTTAATGGCTAAATGTGTACAAAAATCAATTTGATGGCAAAATGGAGCAAATTTGATGATCGGTTAAATATGTATTAACCCTCTAAGATAATCAGAGTATTATTTGAAAAAAAAAAGCTTTTGAAGTCATATTTAATATATTAATTATCTTATAAAATCTTAAAAATGGATAAAATTTGTTAGCGGTCAACCCAACCCAATCCGACTTGTTTCACCACGCTTTTAGAAATCATCCTTTTTGACCCATTATCCAACCCGTCTATTTTGCACCTTTAATTGTACCCATAATATTCTGTTGTAATTCGTCATAACCTTTTTTCCTTTTTAGCATCATTTCATCTCTAATCACTTTTGCAGTACATAGTTTTAGATTGAAAAAAGAAAAGCCAACAACCACAACGACATGAATTAAACCTCCCGATACTGATGGTGACACTGGAGCTTGAGCTTGCCTAATTGGCAAGAAATCATCCCTGAGGAAAAGAAGCCGTAAACGAGTCTCGAAAATGGCTCTACTCTCACTAAAACTAAGTCTGATTCATCTTTTTAAACATAAAAAGAGTTCATTTTGTGGGATGGCTATGGGGACAATTTTAAGCTCAATTTTCCCTATAGTTTTGAACAATAATATGCATTTGCTATGGAAATTGGAACACATTTGTAAAAGATTTGACTATCATTGATGATGACTATAAATCTTTAATAGCAAAACAACTTATCGATATGCATATCTGCTTCTAGTAATTCTGTAGAGAAATTGAGGAACAACATTTATAACAAATGAAATTTGGTAGGACGGCCTCCACGTAATCAATTCATGAAAAAAAGTATGTTGTCAAATGCCACAGAGGTTGCACACCTCTGAGGGGCCTACTAGGGTGTTTTAGTAGGTTAAATTAATTGATAAGTCGGTATGTTTAAATTAATTGAACACACATGAAATTTTATAATTGGAAGAACCGGGTCCGAATCTTAAGTTAAGAAATCTCATAATGAAAACGATGAACATACCTATACACTATGCCCCCAATGTGATGATTTCCTAGCTCCGCCACTGCCACTCCTCTTCCTTGGCACCACATTAGTAGTTTAAATCTTGAAACACATTTATATGACCCACCTTCATGGTTCAGGCCACTACCCCATATCCACACACCAAGATCTAGGACCCTGATTTGAGGAAGAGAAAGCATACATCCTCATCTTCTGAATCTTCTAATTCTACAATCCCTCTCACATTCAATTCTCCATATAACACAAGTTTAATCCCCTGCGTTCTCAGCAGCTATTTTCAGATTGCCAATTGTAGCAAAACACCAGCACCACCCATGCATTGCTCGACCACTGAGCCTATCCCGACTTTTACAATGCATTAAAATTTATAGCACACAAAGATCCTATAACAAACGAACTATAAGCTCTTAATAAGAAGTTGGACATAAGTACATAACACATCTGTTAGAATTAAATGTTATAAATATAATATGTATTATTATTGTATTAGTATGTTAATGAAAATATCCTAAGTTTAGTACCGGTATTAAAGATTGAACCGGTTAGTTGGTTAGGATGTAACTGTCTACGGACAGTTGCAACTTTAGATGAAAAGTTGTGTTTGTTGACACATTTATATATGTGTGTATGTGTGTGTGTGTGTGTGTGTATTTGTGAACAAATGTATGTGTGATCTCACTAATAATATACAAAGTTTAGGGTATAAATCTGTGTTTGTTTTTCTGTTCATATCCGTAACATATGATGAAGAACATCAGTTACTTTATTGATGAATCAAACAAGTTGTACGCAACAGAATGTGATGATAAATATGCAAACAGAGTGATCAGAAACCTGGGACCGAACAGAAATTTAAACAATAATTGGTATCAGAGCAGGTTTGAGAATTCATCGAATGAAGACTCATGGATCAAACAAAAGCTTTAGAAATTTAAACTGAAGCAATTACAAGAACATCACATGGAGATGAAGGGACAGACTTCGAACATAGAGATTCAAAGAAAGAGAAGGAGATCAAGATGTTATGTTTGTAGGCAAAGGGGCCACTTTGTGTGGGACTGCCCATCAAAGATCAAAGGAAAAGAAAAAGAGCATGAATGGATTCCAGAATACACACCTACTCCCATGAAAGAACGAAGAAAGCCTTATGTGCAAACGTATATGGAGAAAATTTGTTTCACTGGAGAATACATGGTGAACGGTACAGAACATAATAATTGGAATGACATATGGTATGTAAATTCTAAAATTTCCTCACACATGTCACCAAATAAGAGTGTATTCAAAAAGTTGAAGAATTGCTTCATTGTCAATGACAAAGACCATGAAGGCAACTTCATCTTTGCACATGGTATAGGAGCAGCTGATGTAACAACGAATGCAACAACCTACACAATCCCGTATGTGAAATACGTTCCAGAGATTAACATTAATCTCTTAAGTATGAAGCAATTATTGCCTTCAAGGATTTGAGGTTGATTTGGATAACTTAAAGTGCACCATCACACACATGTTTGATTCGAATGACAAATATGGTTCAAGTGAAGTTTTTGAGGAATCAAAAGGCATGCAACTTCAGGATAGTTTTCTCACTAACTATTTTGAAGAAATTGACAAAACACTCGGTTATGAAGGATTTCAGAAAGATCATTTATCAAAACAGGAACCAAAAGAGTGGGAAATTGCATCATTGAAAGTTGAAAACATAAATGAATTTTTCAGGTTCCTTGATTTGGTAAATGATGACAAGATTGCTATGTAAAACAAAGAGTCATTTAAGAAATCATTTGAAAGAATTTTAGGCTGGTATCACAGGACTTACAATAACACTGCACTTCAAATACCACCCAAATTGTTTGGAGTTCAAATATGCTTGTTTGACTTGTACAAGATAGTTGCAAGTAATGGTAGCTATGAGATAGTCACAATTAAAGAAAAATGGAGTGGTTTAGCCAATGGTTTGGGCTTTCCATGTTACTATGCTCCAGGACTGATGAAGGTTTATGAAGATTACATGTTCCTTCCCCAAGGTTACTATACGTTCACCAAGAAAGCCAAGAAGTGGCAAGAGAAGTTTGCTGAGAAAGAGCAACTGTTTGATGCAGTAGATGGACATGCTGATCAACATGGAACGGACTTGGAGATGGAAGAGGATGCAAAGAAAACAAGCAACTTAGTTGATTATGAAGACAACAAGAAAGAGGGTGAAGACTATGTTATTGTTCGATGGAAGTTGGACTGAAATATTTATAACATTTAAGGAGGAGAATGTTGGAATTAAATGTTATAAATATAATATGTATTATTATTGTTATTAGTATGTTAATGAAAATATCCTAAGTTTAGTACCAGTATTAAAGATTGAACCGGTTAGTTGGTTAGGATGTAACTGTCTACGGACAGTTGCAACTTTAGATGAAAAATTGTGTCTGTTGACACATTTAGAAGCCTATATATATATATATATATATATATATATATATATATATATATATATATATATATATATATATATATATATATATATATGTGTGTGTGTGTGTGTGTGTGTGTGTGTGTGTGTGTGTGTGTGTGTGAGTGTGTGTGTATTTGTGAACAAATGTATGTATGATGTCACTAATAATATACAAAGTTTAGAGTATAAATCTGTGTTTTGTTTTTTTGTTCATATCTGTAACATATGCGGAAGAACAACAGTTACTTTATTGATGAATCAAACAAGTTGTACGCATCAGAATGTGATGATAAATATGCAAAAGAGTGATCAGAAACCTGGGACCAAACAAATACTTAAACAATAACATTGACCCAAAGATTAAGGCTGAGTTTTTCGCAAATGGGCTTTTGCTTTATACATAATGTAGACTAGAGCTCAAACATTATGAGTCCTATCATCACTAGCTAGGAATCTTGTATAGCAATATCAAACCTAGACATCAAGAATGTTTTCTTAAACACCGATATAGAAGAAGAGGTTTACATGACAATACCCTCAAGAATGAATGACTAGAAAACTACAAATAAGAGATATAAGAGTGAACAACATTGTGCTAAGGACTTTAGCAACAACCATGGGCATGAGCATGGTTTCACCAGGTATGTTTATCAAGCATTCTTCCACAGAAAAATATAACAATAGTCAACATCAATCTATTTAGATGAGTTATTCTCACAGGAGATTATCATGGAGGTTCTCAAAATGTAACAGTATTCTAATGAGAGGAAGTTAAGATGGTCCAATGTTTTTAACCATGGCAATTTGATACTATAACTATGGTCACCGCAAACCAGTATGTATATATGTACGGTCATAATCATTTGTGTGATCTGAAATCTCCAATTAAAATATATATTTTTTCTGTAGGATCATTGCAGACTAAGGTGGCTCAACCAGCTACTCGAAAGTAGTTTCTTTTTTGAATGTCCAGTGCATAATGAACCACGCAATCTTTTAAATGCATATTGCATCGACTGTGATACGACAGTGTGCCAGAACTCTGTATCAACCATGATGACACAAGGTGATTACGATTTACAGACATGTCTATGAAGATGTGGTCTCTGTTAGAAAGGGATAGATTATGGGGATCAATCAATACATCATTTCCCTAATTAGAAGATTCCCACCATCAATTACGCGTCTAATTTCCAGCCATATCTTTTCTATGTTTAGCTCTCTATTTTCTGTATAAATAGGGCATTGGTTTTACAATGTAATGTATCAGTTTTTATTCAATAGAAAAAGCAATTGCTCAACCCAGTGTTAAGATGGTATCAGAGAGCGTTCCGATCTCATCATCTACCAATTAACCAGTTCCTCCTTTCTCCAATTATTTCCTTCGCATCAACAAACCAACCCTAAACCACCATGTCCGAAGACAGCAACTTTGGATCTGATCTTGAAATTCAATTAGCAAACCTCCTGAAGAGCAATATCAACCAACAATCACAAAATCCAAAACTATCTGATAACCTTCAGATCAATCTCAAACTAAACAGCCAAAATTATGCTCTATGGACTCGGATGATCCGAGTTGCCATTGGAGGAAAATCAAAAACATTGTTGTCCCACCTAACCAAAGAACCTCCAGAAAAAACAAGTGAAACCTATGAGACATGGGAACAGGAAGATTTAAGCGTATTCTCATGGCTCATTCAAAATATCGAACCTACGATAGCTGGCAACCTTACCGAGTATCCGACTGCAAAAGCGTTGTGGGAGGCACTGGTAATCACATATAGCAGTGGAAAAGATAAGCTACAAACTTTCAATCTCCATGTTAAAGCCAATGAACTCAAGCAAAATGAGAAATCTTCTTCTGGATTGCACTTCAAGGGGTTTGGGGAGAAATCGACCGAATCGATCCAAACCCCATGACTTGCTCAGAAGATATCAAAACATATTCCGAAGTCAGATCTGAACAAAAACTTTTCCAGTTTCTCAATGGACTAGATCGGAGATTCGATCCAATTAAACGAGAAATACTCCGGCTTGATCCTCTTCCGTCCGTTGAAACAACTTATGTTACCATTCGAAAAGAAGCCGCCCACCAGAATATATTGGGAGTAACAAGCAATGATCACATGGCATAGCCCCCGGACTTATCACCGGTTCCGATGAAACAGAAGGTGTCGGTCTAGCTACTAAAAGCTACCGTCGGAATGATGGGAAGAAACCATTCCTCAAAGAAGATAAATCACATCTCAAATGCGACGAGTGTGGCATGACAAAGCACACCAAAGAACAATGTTTCCGGATTGTTGGGTATCCAGATTGGTGGACCGATGGTCACAAGAAAGGGACGGACCAAAGATAAAAGCCTTCCTCCACTCCTACTACTCATACCAGCACAAATGGAAGTGATGGTCGGCGGTCAAACACCGGATTCGGAGGGCTAGCGGCGGCTGGAGAGAAGAAAATTTAGGAGAGCTTCTCGGTGGCAGGTACAGAGGATGAGGGATATATCCCAAATTCCCCCTGTTATTCCAAAAATTCGTTGTTTATGCAAAATATTAAAACAATTGGATGTGCAAGTGTGGCCCAAAATCAATTAGAACAAAAGGGCCCTTGGATTTTTTACTGTGGGGCAACTGACACAATGTCATATGAATTGTCAGATTTTACACAAATGTCAAAACCTAGAAAAACACACATCCAAGCTGCAAATAAAGAAAAAATGGATGTAAAAACTGGTGGAACAATTGAAGTTTGCCCAAATATTAAACTCCCTAATTGTTTATATGTTCCTTCTTTGTCGCATAAATTGTTATCAGGACCAGACGGATTGTTGGGCGTGGCACTGAAAAACATGGACTATATTATGTTGACGAAGTGACTCAAAGTGGTACCATGATGTTAGCTCATGGGACAACAGAAAGAGAAGCATGGTTATGGCATCAAAGGTTGGGTCACCCATCTGCTAGTTATCTGCAAACTGTATTTCCTGAACTTTTTCCTTTGAATAAATCAATTCCTTGTGAAACTTGTATGTTAGCTAAAAGTCATCGACAAACTTTTAAACATAATAATACCCGGGTTGAAGTACCTTTCTCTTTAATTCATTCAGATGTTTGGGGTCCTGCTCCTGTAATTGGGGGACAAAATTTCCGATTTTATGTAATTTTTGTCGATGATTGCACACGAATGACGTGGGTCTATTTTTTGAAAAATAAGTTTGAGGTATTTGAAAGATTCATTTCTTTTTATGCCATGATTCAAACCCAATTTCAGAAAACCATCAAAATTGTCCGATCAGACAATGGTGGAGAATATGTGAACTCACAAATGAAACAATTTTTTCAATCCAAAGGAATAGTACACCAAACAACATGTCCTCACACTCCTGAACAAAATGGTGTTGCTGAACGAAAAAATCGAGTTTTACTAGAAATGACTAGGGCAATCATTATCGACTGGCATGTTCCAAAAATGTTTTGGCCAGAAGCCTTAGCCACAGCCACCTATCTTCTTAACCGGCTCCCAACAAAAATCCTTAAACTAAAAACTCCACTAGCAACACTTGAAGAACATACCAAAATTCCTCCAACCCTCACCCTCGAACCCAAAGTGTTTGGTTGCACTACCTTTGTCCACATACCTAAGTCATACCGAGATAAACTTGATCCATGTGCAGAAAAGTGTGTCTTTGTAGGTTATGGAGTAAATAAAAAATGTTACAGGTGCTATAATCCAAAAACACGCCACATGTTCACCACAATGAACTGCAATATTCTTGAAACAATATATTACTACCAATCCCAACACAGTGATCAGAGGGACGAATCATGTGACACACTGGATTAGTTGAGGTATGATACAACCCCAGAAGAAAGTTGTCTAACTCACAGTACCACATCACCTAAAGTTGATAGTCAATCTAGTTCGGATTTCAGTGCTGCCGAAGATATACCCCCCAACCTGGCATCCGAGGTAAGTGATTCTCAATCAAGTAACTCTCAAACTAATGAGTCCCATGAGTCAGGTGAAAACAGCAATGACACGGAATCACAACAACAAGAATCCACAAATGAAGATTCTCAGGAACAAGGAGAACCTGTCCTTGAAGAAGTGTCAAATCGATATGTCCTCCCAGCAAGAGCGAACCGAGGAATCCCAGCAAAGCGGTACTCTCCAGAGAGATTCTCTAAAAGCTCTCAATATCCTATGGCCAACATAGGACTTGGATACTTGTCCGACGAAGCAAAGGCATTTAATGCAAGTCTCTACGCAGAAGAAACTCCCTCAAGTGTAGAACAAGCATTAAAATCAGGAAAATGGAAGGACGCTATGGATACTGAAATGGAGGCATTGATAAAGAGTAAAATGTGGGATAAATGTGTTCTACCACACGGAAAGGACCCTGTAGGATGCCGTTGAATTTTCACAGTGAAATATAAACCAGATGGAGCTATTCACAGATTTAAAGCCCGGTTAGTCGCAAAAGGCTACACCCAAACATATGGAATTGATTACTCCGAAACTTTCTCCCCAGTCGCAAAGATTAACACAATAAGAGTTTTATTCTCAATAGCAGCTAATCAAGGCTGGCCACTTCACCAATTCGATGTAAAGAAAGCATTCCTCCATGGAGATTTAAAAGAAGAAGTGTGCATGGAAGCACCCTCGGGTTTCTCGCACAATTTTAAGACTGGAGAAGTCTGTCGACTGAAGAAGGCTCTATATGGGTTAAAACAACCCCCTAGAGCTTGGTTTGGCAGATTTACTCTAGTAATGAAGAAATACGGGTTCAAACAAAGCAACTCAGATCAGACCCTGTTCCTTAAAAAATAGGAAGTCACATAACATGTCTCATAATCTATGTTGATGATATGATTATTACAGGAAATGATGAAAGAGAAATAAAGAAACTAAAGGAGGGATTATTCACGGAATTCGAAATGAAGGATTTGGGGAGATTGAAATATTTTCTCGGAATTGAAGTGCTGAGATCAAACCACGACATCTTCATTTGTCAGAAAAAATATGTCCTAGACTTGCTCACAGAAACAGAGATGATTGATTGCAAACCAGCTGAAACGCCTATGGTTGTCAATCATAAATTATACATGGAAACAGAAACCAAACTTGTTGATAAAGAAAGGTATCAACGAATGGTAGGAAAGCTGGTATATCTCTCACATACTCGTCCAGATATTGCATATGTTGTGGGAATAGTGAGTCAATTCATGCACCAACCCCAAGTGGCACACATGAATGCTGTTTTTAGAATTATCAGATATCTCAAGGGAACTATTAACCTTGGGGTTATATTTAAACCAAATGGACATCAAAACATCCAGATATATACAGATGCTGACTTAGCTGGAGACAAAGGAAACAGAAGATCAACATCCGGATATTTTTCTTTGGTAGGAGGCAACCTCGTAACATGGAGGAGTAAAAAGCAAAAGGTAGTTGCATTGTCAAGTGCTGAAGCTGAATTTAGAGGAATAGCCAAGGGAGTGACAGAAGCATTATGGATAAGAAAACTCTTGTCAGAAATAGGGTTCCCTCCAAAAGAAGCTACTCGTATCATGTGTGACAATAAAGCTGCAATTCAAATATCAGAAAATCCCGTGCAACATGACAAAACCAAACATGTAGAGATCGATAGACATTTCATTAAAGAAAAGCTTGAAGTCGGAATTATCGAACTACCATTTGTTAAGTCGCAAGATCAACCGGCCGACATCTTAACAAAAGCAGTGGGTGCGGGAACTCTACACAAATGTTTGAGCAAGTTGAATTTCGGCAACCCCACCATTCAACTTGAGGGGGAGTGTTAGAAAGGGATAGATTATGGGGATCAATCAATACATCATTTCCCTAATTAGAAGATTTCCACCATCAATTACGGGTCTAATTTCCAGCCATATCTTTTCTATGTTTAGCTCTCTATTTTCTTTATAAATAGGGCATTGGTTTTACAATGTAATGTATCAGTTTTTATTCAATAGAAAAAGCAATTGCTCAACCTAGTGTTAAGAGTTTCCCTAGATGAAATAAATACATATATTGATTGCTCAAGGATACAAGTATATTGTCTTTATCAAAATTGGGTGAACTCAGATGTATTGCATGTACTCTCCAATTAAAATGTAGAAGAAATCTGAAATAGGGTCAAGTAACATCTGTGATTATAGAATATCCAAACTTATTGGACAAAGGAAAAGGGCACATCAACATATGGAAATATGAGTAAATTGTCTCTGTATTTCAATAGACATGAGAGATAACATTATATAGAAATAAATATTACAAATACACCCCTTATACACATAAAGAATGACAAATAAAGACAACAAAGATTACTTATGTCTGATAAAATAACTAAACTTTCCTTATTGTGCTTGAAAGACTCTAAAACTGACACCATCTTGTTATGATATAAAAGCTTACCTCTTAGACTAGGCTATCAAATTCCAATTTGGATAGAAATTCAGTGTTATTGAAACATATCAAATCATATCCTACCAAATTAAGAAAATGATAGAAGGTGGTATCCCACCATTAACAGACTAAATCAATCATCTTTCCTATAAGTTCTGGCAACACATTAGACCCCATCCTATTCAACGGAGACATCTGTTCCGCATATAACACTACTCGTGACATTTCAATAGTAATTGTGTGATTTCTATGGGTTTTCATTCCCCCTTGTATGATAATCAAACCCTCTTATTAAATGCATGTAAACAAATAGGACCCAACTTCAAAGATTCTAATTACTGAAGAAACAAGAAAACTGCCCTTATAACTAGACCATGTTGACCCTCATATTGCTCTTGACGGTTAAAATAATGAGTTCTACATCATGAAATACCACCTCTGTTTTCTTAAATAATGTTCTATATCTATAAAAATACTTTGGTAATGCACTCTCCAAACAAATATGTGTTGTATACCAGGTACCTAATATACTTTGGTAATGGCCGTAGCGCACACTACGAACAAATCTGTTTTATTAATGTCTCTGATATATACTCACCAAATAGAGCAAGATATTTCTGGATATATTATTATGCATGATGACTTTGTTGAGTTATCAAATATGCATTTCCAGCAGCACTAAATCTAAAATCTATAGTTCCTATCCTACCAAACAGCCGTCTAAACAAGATAATCAATCAAAGAATGGGGAAAGGAGGTACTTTGAAGAACAAAATTTCATTTAGCCATCTGCCATTGTATGCATATAAAACTCATCATTTGTTTAAGTTGATACATAGATGTGAATTGAAACTATTACATTTCTGAACAAACAAGATACATCAACTTTAACTAACGGTTCATTGTAGAAATTAACAACCTTCCTAACCACCTCATGAGAGAGAAGAAAGAGCAGTAGAGCCACCATCAATTTAATTTGAGTTTTGAGGGTATCCCTAAATTGGTAACGAACCAAATCAACACATATCATTTGATCACTACATTGAATATGTATAATGATTTACACTAAAAAACACACACACATACATACATACATACATACATACATACATACATACATACATACATACATACATACATACATACATACATACATACATACATACATATATATATATATATATATATATATATATATATTGTTATGATGAAATTCCGTATATATTCAGCACCTCAATGATATTCTCATCAAACACATGAAGAAACAAGCTCAATAAATGTGTTGTGATAAAGAAGAAGACAATATGAATATGAGAATTGATGGAACAGTGGCGGCTGAGATATTTCAAATTAGTCAACCGTTCTTTTCATAAAGTAAACCCTAGGAGCCTTTTATAGGCTCCTTTAATTATCTTACAAGACTTGGCAACTTTGGCCCCTACACTATTACTTAAACATGAAATACATAGAAATAAATACAAGACAAATTACAATGATAATAAATATTACAAAACAACTCCTAGGATCGAAATAATAAATCTAACAATCTCCCCCTTTTTGATCACTTAGGAGGTCCTGGAACTCGGGCATGATCTGTAGATTCACGAAGACCAAGTATGACGTCGAAGCGTCTGGTTACTTGTCTTATATGTAGCCTCTCGTTCAGGTATTCAATGCCGCTGAGTGTATCCTGTATCTCCTATGGCGAGCATCTAAGTTCTGGATTAGGTTGAGCGTCAAAGTCTTGAATTTTTTGTGTAAGCGCTGCTCGAACCAATCTTATAGTGCCGTCGGAGTAACAGGGAAGAACCTCAAAGCGCATGAATCTTTTATGTCCTTTCTGATTCAAAAAGATAACCCATGGCTGTCCTCGAAGTAAAACTTTGTAAGCCGGATAGTGGTCTAGCAAAAATACATCTTGTTCAGGAGCTTTCAGACCCACTTTGACTAATGCACTCTCAATCGCCATCTGGAAATCTCTGAGGCACATAATGATAGATCGGCGATTCATGCATCGAACCAGGGCTGCTAAGGCAGTCATATGTGTCAGACGACCCTTGACTCTATTGACCAATTTTCTGTGCAGATGCTCTACGTCGTCTATGTTTACGAAGTCAAGGTCGCTCTTATACAGTTCTTGAATGGTACCGTCTTCTCTAAGTACCTCGAAGGCTGGAGTGTAGACTCTAGCTCTCTTGTACATATGAATATTATTGATTCTGACTAATTTGGACTTTGACCAGTATTTGCTCTTATCTCTCGTTTCTCTAAGCATCATCTGATTGTATTCGGCTTGAACGCATCGAGAAGCATCGGTCATTACCATGAGAAGACGTCTACTGTAAGATCCCGGGTTCTTTCTGAAGATCATTTTGAACCTTTCTTCCAGGAAAGGATTTTGAAATTGATCAGCCGGGAACTTCTTCAAGAATTCTTTTAATCCCTGGACCGGAGGTTCTTCTAATTCTTTAGGCAGAGCCTCAAGAAGTTTCAATACACGGTCTCTCCGGTCCTGACATAGTCCTTGTTTCGTTTCCGCATCCAGAGTGTGGACTTCTCCCCAGGAGTACCACTTTATCCATTCCTCATCTGTCCTGTCATATGATGCGGGGACTTCTTTGGTATCAAAACAGTCCACAGTTCTGGCTCCGGAAGATTCAGCGATATGGGAGTGTGGAGCAGATTGAGTTGGAAGGGTTGTTTGGACTGATGGGGTACGTATAACTGGCGGAGGATGTTTAGGTGTGGGAGTGGGTTGGATTGATGGAGTTTCTGTGGTAGTGACTGGAGGTGGTTGGATGGAAGAAGATGTTTGTGGTTGGGGTTCATGGGGTGGAGATTGGGGTTCAGGTTTTGGTGTGAGAAATGTATAGTCGATTTCAGTATCAGAATCTGAGTCAGACACTAATATGATTTCGACTTTTTCATATTTGGGCTCATAAATCACCATTGCTGACGTGGGGTCTAACGAAGATGTTTGTGGTTGGGGTTCATGGGGTGGAGATTGGGGTTCAGGTTTTGGTGTGAGAAATGTATAGTCGATTTCAGTATCAGAATCTGAGTCAGACACTAATATGATTTCGACTTTTTCATATTTGGGCTCATAAATCACCATTGCTGACGTGGGGTCTAACGAAGCTGGGCCCTCAATTTGTAGAGGTTCAAAATCTATCATCATTGCTTCCGTAGCTTCATGTGTCTGATCCCCAGACCCAGACCCTTGAATTTCTGCTGCTTCAGCCTCTGCTCCCCCTAGAATAATCATCGAACCCTCATGATGAACTTTTTGACGTTTCTCCCCCTCATGACGATCAGGGTCGTCCTGATCGTCATGTTTTCTTTTAGGGGGCTCAGCTTGAGTGCGGCACTGAAGGTCGATGATTGCCGACTCGAGGCGATCCATTCATGTATTTAGCTGCTCCTGGACTTGAAGAATGAGACGATTAAGAGCATCGATCTTGTCCGAGAGCTCAGCTATTTGAAGTTGGACTGAATGGGAACCTGGTGAGGGGCCGGCTTCGGAGGCGACACCCTTACCCTTTATAAGAGAAAGAAGGGCGGTGTGTCGTTCCTCGGCTGCCTCCCTTTGGGCATCCAGGTCAGCCCGGGTGATAACTCCGGCAGCACGTAATGCTGCCGTTAGCATCTCCAAATTAATGGGGAGGTGGCCAGAAGTGGACGGCGTTGATTGAGCCACTCCCGGTCTTCCTTCCGTCATCTCTGGCTCCACTACGGGATGCTCAGATCCGGAAGTTTGTGGAGCTGCCACGGAGGCAGCTCTTGGGGATGCCACAAAGGCATCGTGCACGGTGTGTATATGTGGGGATGGGTTCGTGGGCGAAGGAAGGTCGGTCACGTGGGGAGGAGTGTGACCTCTTTCAACACCGCCACTCTCCGAATGAGAGGGCGATGGAGTGTGTGGAAGATCCCCGTGGAATGAAGTGGTTTCCCTTTGAGGGGAAACCAAGTGGATGGTTGGGGTTGTTGCGACCGCTGGACTAACGGTCTTTTGAATGGGAGTCCGGCTGATAGGGCTAGGTTCACCCTCAGACTGCATATCCCTCGCTCTTACGACAGAGACGGTTCTTTCAGAATCCGCCGTCTCTGCCGTCTCACCTACAGCACCCTCCCTCACTATCTCAGCCTCTCGCTCACCAAAACCCAGTGATTGTTGTACATCCATCCTTTCTCCCTCATTTTCACTCTCTTGTTGCTCACCTTCGGACTGGTTAGTCTCAGTCGATTCCGACTGAGACTCATCCGGATAATACTCTCTCATATATTCCCTTACCCGATCTGTACCCCTCGACCTTGTTAGAGTAGATAACGGAATTTTCATCACCTGTACCGTCGGGGCCCCCTTTGGCAAAGTCAATTTTTGGATAGCCACGGTGGGGTAGACATCAGCCTCCGGGCGCTCATGTATGTCTTCGTCCTGATCCATTGCGCATTGAATAATGAGTTGAAGGAACCTTTGATAGGGGACATACTTGCGACCTTTCTTGGTGCTTCTTTCTACGTGGACTCTTCTTAATTCTTCAAAAATGAAAGCCGCATAGTCCACGTGTCGGTCGAAGGCAAAGCCGGTGAACATGGCTAATACCTGGGCCGACGCCGAGTCGTGACCGGAATGCTTGGCTGTGAGGCACTTGTTCAGCACATCGAAGAGAATCCTCCAGTGGGACTGAAGGTTTTTGGTGCGGAAGTCGGATGGTTTGGTAAGGGGGCTGTCATACCCTAGAGATTGTATCTCAGAGAGGGCCTCAGATACAGATGGGTTTGGGTGGAATGAGTCAACGGAGGGAAGATAGTCTTGTATGGGAAGACGAAGGATGTGACGGATGGCTGCGGTTGTGATTTTGACTGGAACGCAGTCAATGGTGGAGGTGAAGTGAGGTTCGGGGTCGGTTATGAATTGGAGCCTGTTCCAGAATTGTTGGAGGTAAATCTGGGGAACGGCTATGGCAGTTGAAAGGGCATAATATATAGGATGGCGGGTGAGGATGTCAAAGGCAAGGGTTTGGGATTCTTTTGGGAGGATGGAGACGTCGAGTTGCCAGTTATGGGGGATAAACTCGACAAACTCGGCGCTCGGCAGAATGGCTTCCTCGGGTAGCTGAGCGTTATTATTAGGGATAGGAGGATGGGGTACGGTAAGAACGATTGCTGGATCCATTATCCTGCAAAGTGCAACAAAGTTAGAATCATAAGACTTGATATGATAATGCATTGATGTGAAGTCTAGATGAGTGTGAAATAGAAATTGTCTGATCTGTTTAACATCGGGTCTTTGTTAGCAGAATAAAATTCTACTAACAAAGTCCAAAGTCAATCGTTAAGAGACCGATGTTAGATAAGACAGTTTCACTCAAACACTGATCCTAACTCTAATCAATGGTGCACTTGGATGGAACTATTTTTGTGATTTTTAATTTATATGAAAATGCAGAAATGGAAAACATGAAAAATGAAATTTTTAAAAAAAAATCCTAAGTGTTGGATTTCGGATGGTCCGAATTCGGATGAACAGTGTCATCGAATTCGGATAAGTCCGAAATGGGATAATGCATGAATGATGTGTGGGGAACCGAATTCGGATTAGGTGAAGCTGGGGACCGAATTCGGATGAATGTCCGAAGTGTGATTCATGAAATGATTGAAGGTGGTCCGAATTCGGATGTGGTGTGAACATGGTCCGAATTCGGATGGTGACTTGTGAAAATGCATGCAAAGAAATGGAAATGTCCGAATTTCGGATGGTACCTGGAATTCGGATGAGGACCGAATCCGTGTATCATCCGAATTCGGATGCATAGTGGTGAACAGACTTAGACAATTTTTTTCAATTTTTTTTGAAAATTTTGACCCTGATGTGATGGTCCGAATTCGGATCAACAGTGGTCCGAAATGAGTTTTGTACTTTGAAAATTTTTGAAACAATTCTAAGTCGGACATCCGAATTCGGATGGTGGTCCGAATTCGGACATCCGAAACTGCATGTGTGCAGTTAATGTTCATGCAAAAATAAACGTGAACAGTTGGAATCTTACTAAAAATGCATGAAATTACAGATCCTAAAGTAAAACAACCTAAGGAACATTTTATCTAACTACAACTAAGGAAATATAACACATTAAACTACCTAAAAAGTGTAAAAACCGAAATGAAAAACTAGAAAAAATTCAAAAATCAAACAAGTAAAATACTAAGTTAAAGACTGAAATAAATGTAAAGAAGTGTTACCTGGTGATGCAGATGATGAATAATGCAAGAAAAATCGAAGAAAACGATGGTTGAGAAGCTTCAAATCGGTAATAATGGAGGATGTGGGCGGTGGTGTTCGTCGATGAGAGGAAGAAGAAGAAGAAGAAGGCTTGAAGATGAAGTAAAGTCTTTGTTGATCGTTTGACCCGCCCTTATATAGGCGCTCGGGTCGGGTCCGGGTCAAGCAAGATCCGCGCCCCAGATGGTAATTGGGCTGCCGGATTGGGCTCAACACACACACTCAATTAAAAACTTTCTTAGTAATCAAAAAGAAATTTTGGCCCAATTAAAAAATAAAAGATATTTTTGGTATTTTTCTTTAATTTTGAAATTAAAATAAAATAAAATAAAGTAAACGAAACTCTTTTTGGTTTTTTTTTTTGATAAATTTGAACAATTAAAATCTTTTTGTGATTTTCTGACCTATTAAATTAAACCTTATTATTAAAGATTAAAATTAAGACTAACCTAAAATTCAAAAATTTTAACTATAAAAGAAATAAAAAGAAACACAGAATTATAAAATTTAAAATCCTAACTCTACTCCCCCTCAAATAAATACCGATCCTTTTTCCTTTTCTTTTTCAGATTTTAAACGTGACAACTCTTTTTAACCTTTCAATACAGACAAACCTGGATATTGTTTGCATCCCACTCCATGATGAACAATTCACACAGCAATTTATCAGGATCATTAATTATTAAAAATATACGCAGATAAGGAAATATTGAGTTTCAATCTTGTGACATAATCCTTAAATTTAAATAACAGTTATTTTCTAAAATAAAGGAATTTCAATCATGATAGATTAAAATAGAATTATTTAAGACAATATCTGATATTGAATTTGAAGGTGGATTCAACATGCCGATATGAGATACTAAAAACCGAAAACGAGGTTCGTCTAAAGCTTTAGTAAATATATCCGCTAGTTGGTATTCCGTGCCAACAAAATACAACTCAATGGTTCCCTTTTCCACGTGATCTTTAATAAAATGATACCTGATATCTATGTGTTTTGTTCGAGAGTGCTGCACGGGATTGCAAGAGATGGCAATTGCACTTCGAGAATCACAGTAAATAGGGATATTGGTGAGTGAGAACCCATAATTGTGCAATTGTGTTCTCATCCACAGCACTTGAGAGCAACAGCTTGCAGCTGCTACATACTCAGCCTCAGCTGTAGATGTGGAAACACAATTCTGCTTTTTGGAAGACCAACTCACCGGTCTATCTCCTAAAAACTGTATTCCTCCCGACGTGCTTTTTCTGTCCACTCTACAACCTGCAAAATCAGCATCTGAAAACGCGGTAAGATCGAAATCGGTTCCCTTTGGATACCATAGACCAAGTTCGGGTGTACCCTTAAGATAACGAAAAATGCGTTTTACCGCAGTTAGGTGTGATTCTTTTGGGTCGGCCTGAAATCTAGCACAAAGACATGTTGAAAACACTATATCCGGCCTACTGGCAGTCAAGTATAGTAAGGATCCTATCATCCCTCTGTAAGTTGTATTATCGACACTTTTCCCGGAAGGATCGGTGTCTAACTTACAGTTGGAGGCCATGGGAGTTGCGATACTCGTGCAAGAGTCTAACTTATACTTCTTGAGAATGTCAAGAGTATATTTCGACTGGTTCACAAAAATCCCATCCTCAAGTTGTTTGACTTGTAATCCGAGGAAAAAGTTCATTTCCCCCATCATACTCATCTCAAACCGAGACTCCATTAGGGCTGAAAAATCCTTACAAAAATTACTGTCAGTAGATCCAAATATAATATCGTCAACATAAATCTGTACTAGCATTATATGTGGGCCTTCCCTTTTAGTGAACAGAGTTGTGTCCACCACACCTTTATAGAAACCGGCAGAAATAAGGAAATTCGAAAGACTATCATACCATGCTCGAGGTGCTTGTTTTAAACCATAGAGGGCCTTATCTAGCACATAAACATGGTCAGGTTTATGTGCATCAACAAAGCCTTGTGGTTGTTCAACATACACTTCCTCGTTAAGTTCACCGTTTAGAAAGGCAGTCTTGACGTCCATTTGGTACACTTTGAAGTCTTTGTGTGCCGCGTACGCCAAGAAGATTCTGATTGCTTCGATCCGTGCAACTGGAGCGAAGGTCTCGTCATAATCTATCCCTTCTTGTTGTCGGTATCGTTTGGCAACAAGTCTTGCTTTGTTCCTTATCACAATGTCGTTCTCATCTCGTTTGTTCTTAAAGATCCACTTCGTTCCGATGACTGTGCGGTCTTTTGGCTTGGGAACTAACCGACATACTCTTAGCTGTTCGAACTGGTTGAGTTCCTCTTGCATTGCAACTATCCAATCCGGATCTGTCAGGGCTTCATCCACACGAGCGGGCTCTATCATACTCAAGAATGATGCGTAGAGACATTCATTAGTAGATGCCCTACGAGTTTGGACTCCTGTTGTTACGTCACCAATGATTTGCTCTGTTGGGTGACTGCGGGTCCATTTGATCTCGTGTGGAAGGGGTGCTCGGGATGGAACCTCTGTGGTTAATATGGGAATGGATGAGGATTCATGGTCAATGGTTTCAAATGATGGCACCACAGGTTCTGGTTCAATTTTCGAGTGTTCAGGTGAAGGAAGTATCGTTGGTATAATATGTGAGGGTATTACAGGAGTAGATTCAACTGCGGATGTGTCGGTGGATGATGTCGATGGATGAGGATATGTTGATGAAGATGGAGCGGAGAAACTTTGCGGCGCAGTTGAACTGGAAGGATTGCCTACATTATTTACAACATTAGACACACTAGCGTTAGGACCGAAAAATTCAACATAAAAAGGATCAAATAAATTAACCAAATCAGAAGAAGAAAAAGAAATGGGGTTATTCGAAGAGTCTCCAGGCATTTGAGTAATGCGTGGTCCTGATTGATCAACTTCGGGTGCCAGTTCAGCCAACTCATCAAATGTGACATGCACACTTTCATTGACTGTTCTGGTTCGGGTATTGAATGCGCGATACGCCTTCGAGTTGGATGAGTATCCAATGAAGATCGCTTCATCCGCCTTTTCGTTAAATTTCCCGAGGTTGTCTCTGTCATTCAGCACATAGCACCTGCAACCAAATACACGTAAGTACTTGATAAATGGTACTTTATTCAAAAAGAGTTGGTAAGGAGTTTTGTTAAAGCGCTTATGGATGATGGAGCGATTTTGTGTATAGCATGCTGTTGATACGGCTTCGGCCCACAAGAACGGAGGTAGCTTTGAGTATGTGAGCATTGTACGAGCGGCTTCTAGTAGCGTACGGTTACGCCTTTCCACGATCCCATTTTGTTGAGGTGTTCGAGCAGCAGAGTATTGATGCTGAATCCATTTGGATCGAAGGAAGCCCTCCACTACCGAGTTCTTGAACTCCGTGCCGTTATCTGATCTGATTGATTGTACTGACAGCTGCTGTTAGGTCTCGACACTCTTGATAAAATCAATGATTTCTTGAGCTGTCTCGTCCTTGGAACGCAAGAACCTGACCCAGGTATATCGAGAATAATCATCAACGATAACCAACACATATCGTTTTCCATTTATGCTTTGACTTCTCATCGGTCCGCATAAATCCATATGAAGTAACTCCAAAACTCTTTTTGTTGATGGTTCGGGCTTTGGTTTGTGAGATGATCGTTTCATTTTTCCTTTCTCACATGCTCCGCACAGATGGTCCTTTTCGTAGCGCAACTCAGGAAGTCCTTTGACCAATTGCTTCGCAGCCAGCTTGTTGATATTATCAAAATTCAAATGGGATAATCTTCGATGCCCCAACCAAGAGTCTTTTGAAGAGGCTTTTGATAGTAGGCAAATGTTATCCTTCACTACAAGCTTAGATACGTCAATGGTGTAAACGTTAGATTTTCGGGAACCAGTTAAGATTTCTTTTCCATCCATGTTCTTAACACTGCAGTTTTTAGCCCTAAACGTTACTTCTAGTCCTTTGTCGCAGAGCTGTCCTATGCTAAAAAGATTATGAGATAACCCCTCAACATATTCAACGTCCTTGATGACCAGATTATTTAGAACTAAGTCCCCATATCCTTTTATTTGAGCCCGATGGTTGTTCCCGAATTTCACAGTTCCGCAATACTGTTCAACAACGTTGGACAGCAATTCTCTTCTTCCTGTCATATGCTTGGAGCAACCCGAATCCATATACCAAATGGACTTAGCCCGAAAAACACATAAATTCATATAATGAAAAACTATATGCATTCAAACACATCCATTTTTAATTCACAATCAAACCGTGTTCTGAACCGAGATGTTCAGAAAACATGATGAGATAAGACCGGGTCCTGGGCTGTGTGCACAGAAGCCAAACGTGTCGGTTTAAGCACAACCGACAAGCAAAAGAACGGGTCCTAGTCTAAGGTAACTAGAAGCCATTTCTTTGAAGCACGGGTCTTGATCAGAAGTAACCAAGAACCATCTGCATTAAGATCACACAACCTTGGGTACCCACCTCAATATGGGTCCCTTTTTGTTAGGATTTCCAGATTTATATGGCACGTGTAAAGATTTAGAAACCCAACTAGCATTTGTGTGTGGTCCGGATGCACAACCCTTTGGAATCCATTGAAGATTGGATTTATTGGGTTTTGGAACCTTAGGCGCTGAAATTGCCTTCGGTTTTCGTCTTTTTGAGACGTTTTTTGACCGTTGCTTTGGTTTTGGGCCTTGGCAACGGACATATCTCAACTTTGTTTGTGGCCGATGATGCATTATTTTTAGTTTTCTTTTTCCGAATTCGTTTAGCAGGATAAGGCACAAAAGCATTCATTTCAGGAACCTGTCGTCTATATTTAGTTGGACATAGATTAAACAAATCCTTGAAAGAGTACTTTAACGGAACAGTAGAATTCGGTACATCATTACAAACATTGTCACACACATTGTTACACAAATTGTCTTTAGAGATTACAGACATCCTATCTCTAGTAACAAATTTACTTGGCATTAAAGCCTTCTTCACAAAAAAACTTGTAAAATCCTGCATGGTGGTTTTTGGGACTTTCCTTATATGATCTGTAGGAACAAAATGATTAGAGTCAGTAAGCATGGAAGATTTAGACTTGACAGACTTTTCTTTTTGGTGGTGAGTGGGTTTCTTAAAAGACTTGGATTTTATCTGAGTCTTTTTAGGAACCTCATTTTTGAAAACTTTTGAGCACTCACCTTTGACAAAGATAGAAGAGGATTCAGCTGTAGCCTTACCTTTATCTGATGACATACATGGAATTTTTAGGGAATGAGAAAGTGTTTGTTGTTTTGAAAGATCTTTCAATTGTTGTGAAACTATTTCAAAATTTTTTCTGTAGACGGTGACTTCCACAATTTGTTGAAAAGATTGATTTACCAATTCTTCTTCTCTCTTAAGAAGAGCATCTTGAAGATCAAGTGCTTTCTCTTGAGACGACTTCAATTCCTTTTCTAAAACAATGATTTGTTGTTGAAGAACTTTTGTAGGAATATAAAGTTGAGGAGTTGATTTTTCAGTTTCAGTGTTCAATTCAGTTTCTGAATAAGTTGACGAGAGATCTTCCTCTAAAGTGGGTACTCTAGAAGAATAACTCTCGTTAAGTTCTTCATAATGAAAAGAAATTTCTTTATCTTTACGCGCAACACGTTTCTCATTTTCTTGGTTTAAAACTTCTTTTGATGACTCAAAAAAGAAAGATTTAATACCGGCTCCCATATAATTCATGTCATAAAATACAGGTAAGACATTTTGTGCTTTTTCCAAATATTTAGGATTTTTAAAACCAATTCCCTGTTTAGAATGGTAAAACCTAGTTTCTTTGGGCTGATTTAAATGGATAGTTTGTTCTGTTTGACCCCTTTTCAAAAATGCATCGTCAAGGGTCTTTATTCTTGCGTACAAACTTATCCTTTCTTCTTCAATCATTTTGTATTTTTCTAAACTGTCTATATTTTCCATATTTACCACATCTAATTGTTTTGTAAGAACATAAATTTCTTCTTTTAAAGAGAGTTTATCTTTTGAAAGCTTTTCCATGCAAGATTCAAGGTATATATTCCTATCCTGAACATCTACTTTTTCTATCAACATCTGTTTTATAACATTATGATTAGTTAACCATTTTGCATGATATAATTCAGATGATTCTTTCAGAATATGAGCTTGATGTTCAGCCTGTACACACTTTGCAGTTTCAGCTTTTAATCTATCTTGTAGATCAAGTATTTGTGTGTGTAGTGTACATTCATTATCTACAAATAATTTATTTACATGTGCAGGAATGTAATAGGAATATACCTCACTGGACTCGGAACCGGATGTGGAGCATTCGGGATCGTCGGTTGTAGCCATCAGACATGCTGGTGGATGTTTCATTGTCTCCCCCTCAGCAGCAATGTCTGAATTTTCAGCGGTGACATCAGTACAAGTCTCCAACCCCTGACGATCAACCATATAGCAATTCTTGCCCTTGTCATCCTCGTCTTCAGAATCTTCAGCATCCCAGTAGTCCTCCTCGGCGACGAGGGCTAACGCATCCGATTTCTTCTTGGCAGCCTCGAGCTTTCTCTCGTAGTAAGCAACGTCTCTCTCGAAGTTATTCTTGCATTCCCTAGCAAAGTGGCCCGGTTTGCCACATTTGTAGCAGAGACGTTCATCAGTGGCCTTTGGCTCATCGGCTCTTGGCTTTTCCTCTCTTCTTTCCGTCGGCCTCTTGTCGGCCCGGCGGTGGTCGTGGCTATCATCACGCCTCCGGTCCCTGCGGTCATCCCGACGATCATCCCTTCGATCGTCCCGCCTGTCATCCCGCCTGTCATCTCGCCTTTCATCACGCCTTTCATAACGGCGATCATCGCGATAGTCGCGTCTGTCATCATACCGGCGATCATCCCTGTCATCCCTTCTGTAGTCATCTCTGCGATAGTCATCGCGGCGGTCATCCCTCCTATCATCTGAGTACCTCCGTGGACCAGTGTCATAACGGAGTTGGTTGTTGGTCTTGTTGGAGAACCGTCGCTGTTGGAGACGGTTGGTCCACAAGGCTATCTGTTCTTGGATCGAAGCTTCCTCCTCATCATAAACCTCACGCGGAGGGGAAGCATACCTGTACTGAGATGATGAAGAACCAGGAGCAAAAGATGGTGTCGAAATCTGCGTATTGGTGATCAAGGCTAGCGAATCATTCGGTTTCAACCCTGTGTTGGCTGATAGCAGTAGAGAGGCCATTTGCCATCAGCTTCTGTTGATCCACATCCCCTTGATATTTCTTAAGCTCCTTAAAGACGACATTTATTGATACCTCAGGAATGTTCAGAACTCTTTTCGTTGCCCTACATGCAAGCTGCCACTCGGGGGCTAAGGCGGCAAAGAATTGGATGTTGATATCATCCCTATCCTTCTTGATGTGCAGTTTATTTAATTCGTTAAGGACTGCACAGAACCTGGTGAATGTGGATTGCAGAGATACCCCGTCTTTGGCGCGGAATTCTGAAAACTTTGCCTTCGCCTCCTCAATTTTGGCACGATCATCGAGATCTGCCCCCAGCATTTGGATTTCCAGCTCGTCCCACATTTCTTTTGCAGACATTTTACTGTCTACACCGACCAAAATATCAGTGGGGAGGGCTTGATAAATCAGATATTCGGCCCTCTTATCAGCGTGCTGGCGATCCCTCTCGGCGTCATTTGTCGGCTCTCTTTCAACTTTTGAGGCTTGGACAGGGGGGTCAGCCTCGGGTCTGGCAGCTATCTCTCTATAGTAGATGACGGGTCCTTCAGATATTGATTGAAGCATCAGATTCCCGAGAGGTTGCATTCCAACGAATTTCAGGAACCGGGCTTTCCATTGTTCGTACTCATCGGGATAGAGAACTGGTGGTCTGTTCTCAGATCCGAGTACAAGAGCTTCGTGAGACATTATGATTATAGGTGCTGATTAAGAATGTGAAGATCTTAGAGGTGGAAACTGAGCACAGATGGGTTGGACTGAAAACAGAAGTTTCTGATTTCGGATGGTTGACTTCGGATGAATAGTAATTCGGATGGTATGAATTCGGATGGGGTGATTTCAGATGGGTGATTTCGGATGAGTTAATTTCGGATGGGTGCACAGTAATTTGGACGGATATGGTTCGGATGAAGGTCACGTTCGGAGTATGTCCTATTCCGGATGAACATTAGAACTTGAGGGGACCAAATGCGGATGACCTAGATTCGGATGAACAGTGAAATGGCTGAATTTGATTGGTCCGAAAAAGGGACAGTGGAAGGACCGAATTCGGATGGTCCGAAATGGTGAGGTCCGAAAATTGAAAATTTTAAGAACAAGTCCCAAACAGTGAAAAATGGATAGCCTTTCGTGAACTTCGGATGGTCCGAAGTTCGGATGGACCGAAGTGTGGTCCGAAAGTGGCTTATGGGGGGGTCCGAAATTCACTAAAGTATGGTCCGAATTAGGATGATATGAGGTCCGAATTTGGTGCCTAGGAGGTCCGAAATGCTACAGTGGGTAATCCGAAATACAGCAGGTTTTTACGTTTTTCTAAGGCAGAATAGGCAGAATTCGATTTTTATCAGATTTAAAGCCTAAAAACAGTTCTAAATGATTTATAAACTATTTTAAACACTTTTGGTGTTTTAAAACAACCAAAAAAACACTTAGAACTAGCATGAACACGTGAAAAACCCACTTAAAAAACCCATATTTTCAAGCTTAAAAATGGTCGGTTTTTGATGATTTTAACAAAGATATGGAAGTAAATGAGTTTAAAATCAGTAGATAATGATAATGTGATGTTTATAGGACCATTATAACACAAGAAACACGAAAAAACATGGAAAATGAAGATCTAACCGGTTGAAAATGGAAGAACTCGAAGAACATGAACAAAACCCAGCAGAATCCGAAAGAAATCAGTTTAAATCCACCCCTCTGAGCTCTGATACCAATTGTTATGATGAAATCCCGTATATATTCAGCACCTCAATGATATTCTCATCAAACACATGAAGAAACAAGCTCAATAAATGTGTTGTGATAAAGAAGAAGACAATATGAATATGAGAATTGATGGAACAGTGGCGGCTGAGATATTTCAAATTAGTCAATCGTTCTTTTCATAAAGTAAACCCTAGGAGCCTTTTATAGGCTCCTTTAATTATCTTACAAGACTTGGCAACTTTGGCCCCTACACTATTACTTAAACATGAAATACATAGAAATAAATACAAGACAAATTACAATGATAATAAATATTACAAAACAACTCCTAGGATCGAAATAATAAATCTAACATATATATATATATATATATATATATATATATATATATATATATATATATAATTAACATCACGTAATGGCCATTAAACCTTCGGTAATCAATATGTCTCTACAACTAATAGTTAAAAATGGTAAAATATTGTAAGCAATGATTTTATATATCATACTTTGGCATGCATAAAAACTCTATTTTGCAATTAATCATGTTATGGACCAAGCACATGTGATAAGGAACACATTAGTACATAGAAGGAAGATTGTAGGGGTACGGTGCATTATAATTTATACATGTACCTTATGGGAGGTTCTTAGGAGCTTGGGTGCATTGAACATGTGTTACAACCAAAATAATCATCATCTCTTACAAAGAAGGTTATTGTTTACCATAAGGATGTGATCGATCCTGTCTTGTATTTAATTGTTCATTGTTAGAAGAAAAAATCAAAATGCATTGTTATCGTGCTCATACAATGTTTTTGTGTATTCCTAATCATCTATATTCAAATCATAATTGCAGCCATATACATCCCCTCCCCCACCTTGGATCAGGTAAGCTCAAACAGGGCCTCTCTTGTCATTCCTGCTCCAGAAGACTAATGGATCAAAGCCTGTATGTACTGGTTCTGCTGCATAGCTTGCAAGGTACTAGATACATTTAACAAGAAACTCTATTACTACCACCAGAGTTATCATCAAACCTATTTTGATTCCTATAGGTAATATAACCCTTTAAAATTTAATGGTAGTCATAAAGTACACTCATCCATTCATCTACTGTTTTTCCCTTTTAGCATCATTTTAACTACTAAGTACTAACTTTTTCAGAATATAGTTTCAGATTGATGACACCAAGCCAACCATCTCAGAGCAACTACCAGTTGAACCTCCTGAACCGGACGCTGATGCAGATACTGCTGCTGGTCTTGGTCCTGGTGCGCCTAATGAGAGGATGGCACCCATGAAGGCAAAAAGATGAAAAGGGATCCCGCAGAGAGCTTATTCTACTAAATCAATTCAGAGTCATCATTTTACAATGTTAAATGGCCAAATTTGTAGAAACCTTTTTAGTCCTTGATAGTTTTGAACATTTGTATGCATGTGTGCTAAACAATTTGGAACAAGCTCTTAAAACAAGTGGATTTTGTTGAAGATTAAGGATATTTGCCTGGTATAACAAATTAGTGTGTATCCTTTACATGCCATCAACTGGTCAGTGAAACTTGTGACATCAACCTGCTTTTGGGTACTTCTGTGGATCAATTAAGTTGCAGCATCTATAATAAACACCACCTCCTCCCTCCCTCTCTCTCTCTCTCTCTCTCTCTCTCTCTCTCCATTGCTGTGTCACTAACGATAAATCAGTGATGAGTGATACGAAACGATTATGATTATTATTGCTAAAGGAATTATGATTCAGATACATTCTATAATGGACAGTACATGAGATATATACTGATCCATGCAACAACAACTAACTCTTCCATGCAACGTCTATATTCTAACTACTAACAACTTTAACAGAAAGTAAACAAGAATTAGTTTTAGACTATCTCCCAACCAACAACAAACTTGGGATCAGCATTATCGTTCACAATCTCCACCTCTGATTCAAAGTTCTCTCCCAGCTGTAACTTGTTCATGCAACTCTGAAACTTGTCACATGGTAACACCTTGGTTAGGAAATCAGCAGCATTGTCTTCTGTGTCCACCTTTTCTACTTTTATTTCACATTCAGTGATTACTTCACGAATAAAATGTAGCTTTACTGATATGTTCTTTGTACGCTCATGGTATGTTGGGTTTCTAGCAAGGTACAAGGCACTGCCACTTCTTATTCCTATTTCAGCGACAAATCCGTTAATCCATATAGCCTCCTTGACAGCTTCTATCAAAGCCATATATCCAGCTTCTGTAGACGATAATGCCACCACCTTTTGAAGTGTTGCTTTCCAACTAACACAACATCCCACAAACGTAAACACATAACCCCCTGTTGACTTAAACTTGTCCAAATCTTTGGCATAATCTGAGTCTGAGTACCCCAGAATTTTCCTGTCTTGTTCACCCGTACCCCGTACCTCCATAAAACAAACCTACTTCCTTTGAGCCCTTCAAATACCGCAATATCCACTTCGCTGCCCTCTAATGCTCCTTACCAGGTGTGGACGGGAACCGACTGACTACACTGACAGCATATGCAAGGTCTGGTCTGGTGCATACCATCAAGTACATCAAGCTTCTTACTGCATTAGCATATGGAACATCTTCCATGTGCTTTTCTTCTGCTATTGTCTTTGGAGAGTCTCTACTTGATAACTTGAACTGCATCCCCAACGGAGTTTTCACTTCTTTTGATTCTGACATAGCAAACTTCTCAAGCACCTTAAGGATGTACCCGGTTTGAGATAGTTTCAATTGCCTTGACTTGCGATTTCTTGTGATTTCCATTCCCAAAATCTTTTTAGCTGCTCCTAAGTCTTTCATTTCAAACTCAGCCTTAAGCAGTTCTTTTGTGGACTGGACCTCACTTATGCTGTCACTGATTATCAGCATATCATCAACATACAGCAGTAAGTAGATGTACTTCCTTTTGTCATATTATTTGAAGTATACACAAGAGTCATATGAGCTCCTATGAAACCCATGAGTTACCATATAGTGATCAAACCTCAAGTACCACCTTCGTGGTGACTGCTTCAGACCATACAGTGATTTCTTCAATAGACATACTTGATTCTCCTTTCCTTTTACTTCAAACCCCTTTGGCTGTGACATATAAATCTGCTCCTCTAATTTTCCATGCAAGAAGGCTGTTTTAACATCCATTTGCTCTAATTCATAATTCATAGTTGCTGT
The DNA here is from genome assembly GCA_020465985.1 of Centrapalus pauciflorus. Taxonomy (NCBI): domain Eukaryota; kingdom Viridiplantae; phylum Streptophyta; class Magnoliopsida; order Asterales; family Asteraceae; genus Centrapalus; species Centrapalus pauciflorus. Next base: position 82,217 of record JAANYP010003244.1, on the reverse strand, counting down.
GATTGACAGCAGAATTCGAATGGATGAGTGTTTTACTATAGGAGAAAAGATTTCTGTATAATCTATTCCAGGTTTCTGTGTGAAACCCTTTGCCACCAACCGCGCTTTAAATCTACTAGGGGTCACACCAGGGATTCCTTCTTTTACTTTATACAACCATTTAGATCTTACCAGCCTTTGATCTGCTGGTTTATCAACAAGCTGCCAGGTCTGATTCTTTATCAACGAATCCATCTCTTCTTTCATAGCATTCATCCACTTATCTTTATTTCTTGACTCTACAGCCTCTTTGTAAGTCAGTGGCTCAACGGTATCTTCAAATTCAGCAACTGAGAGTGCAAATGCTGTGATATTGCTTGCTTCTTCTCTGTATCGTGATGGGGGCACAATTTGCCTTCATGCTTTATCTCTCGTTAATTGACAATCTGATGTTTGTGGACTGTTGGTCTCTCCTCAAGTGTCATTCCCATTGCTTGTTGATGGTTCTTTAGCAACTCCTTCTAGCTCCACCTCAATCTGAGAATGATCAGTTGATGACACATTTTTCTGTAGCAGATCTTTATAGAACTGGTTTTCATTGAAGGTAACATCCCTGCTCAATATGATTCTGGGACCACTATCATCCCACCTACACAATTCATAACCTTTTGTGCCCTCTGGATAACCCAACATAATGCACCTTACTGCCCTTGCATCCAGTTTGTCTTTCTTCACATGGGCATACACAATACATCCAAATATTGTTAAGTGTGAGTAATCAATGGAGCCACTAGTCCATGCCTGCATTGGTGTGGAATTGTTCAAGGCTGCTGATGGACTTCTGTTTTATCAAATATGTTGTTGTGTTCACAACCTCACCCCAGAAACTCTTTGGAACACCAGACTGAGACAACATGCATCTTACCCTCTCCAATAGAGTACGATTCATTCTTTCTACGAGGCCATTTTGTTGAGGGTTGCCAGGGACGGTGAGATGCATGCCTATTACATTCTTCTCGCAGAATGAGTTGAAGTGCAGGTTGCAAAATTCTAGACCATTATCAGTGCGCAATTTCTTCACCTTGAGGTTGGTCTGTGTCTCAACAAGAATTTTCCATGATTTGAATCTGTCATACACTTCATCTTTTGTCCTAAGGACATAAACCCATACTCTTCTTGAGAAATCATCTATGATGCAGAGGAAATACTTTGCCCCACCAATGGTTTCAATTCTAGCAGGTCCCCACAAATCTGAGTGAACGTATTCTAGTATTCCTCTAGTGCGTTGCACTGGTGTATTGAACTTTACCTTGTGAGCTTTGCCATAAACACAATGCTCGCAGAAACCAATATCACCACCTGTGATTCCCTGAATTTGGTTGCCCTTTACAAGCTCTACTAGGCCCTGTGAGCTTATATGGCCCATCCTTTTATGCCATAGGGCAGTCTCCTGAATTTCTCTTTGGGTCTGTTCTTTGGCCAAATTTGCCTGCATGTCATCATCAAGAACATAGTTATTGTTTGATCTACGTGTTCCTTGTAAGAATACAAACGCCCCTAGCATCACTCTTATTTTTCCATCGCTTAATTTTACTTGCAGGCCATCTTATTCTGAACTTCCAAGTGAGATAAGGTTCCTCTTTAACTTAGGTATGTATCTCACATTCTTAAGAGTGAATGTTGTTCCATTCCTCATATTGAGTTTGATATCTCCACATCCTTCTACTTCACATGGACTATCATCACCCAGCTTGACTAGTCCCATGTTTGCTATCTTGAAATTGGCCAGGAGGTGCTTGTGTGGAGTCATATGGTGGGAACAACTAGAGTCTAGTATCCATCCATCTGTGGCCACTTCTGTGTAGGCCATAAGTACGTCTGAACTATCATAGGAATTGTTCACAGTTTCATTTTCTTGAACATTCTCATTTCGTGGTGTGGCATCTTCTCTTCCCCTCTCCTTATCTGGGCAATTTTATTTGAGGTGATTCTCTGAATTGCAGATGTAACACCTCCTTCTTGTTCATGACTTTGATCTGTACCTGCTTTTGGATCTTTGTCTTTTCCTATCGTTTCTCCTGTCTCCTCCTCTCTGATCTCCTGTTCTTTCAGTTCGTCCCTTAACGTATAGTACTTCACTATTTTCATCCTTTGTTTCTGTCCTCTTCTTTAACTCCTTTGAGTTAATTGCTGCTGTGACATCCTCTAGGGTCAGGCTGTCTCTTCCATAGAGGAGAGTATCCACAAAGTGTTCATAAGATTATAGCAACGAATTCAAGAAGATGAGTGCACGATCTTCATCGTCTATTGTGATCTCTATGTTCTCCAAATCGAGGGTCATCTTGTTGAACTCATCTACGTGTTCTTGAATTGTCTTCCTAGATCCCATTTGAAACATGTATAGTCTCCTCTTCATGTACAATTTGTTGGCAAGAGACTTCGTCATATACAAGCTTTCTAATCTGTTCCATACGCCTGCTGATGTGTTTTCCTTTGCAACTTCCCTCAGAACTCTATCTCCTAGGCATAGGATGATGGCACTGTGTGCTTTGACAAGAATTTAGCTCTTCTCCTTCTCCGTCATCGTGTCTGGTAGGTTTTCTTCTCCCAAAATTGCATCTTCAAGACCTTGATGGACTAGGAGGGCATTCATCTTCGTCCTCCATAGACCAAAGTCATTTGTGCCATCGAACTTTTCCTAAACGAATTTTGAGGAGCCCATGTGTGTTCTTGATCAATGGTTTGCGTATCGATTTCTATGAGGGTGATGAGAGGGTGGGTTCGAGAATGGTATGAGATTGAGAGGTATTCGCCTGAGCCAGGCTCTAATACCACTTGATACGAAACGATTATGATTATTATTGCCAAAGGAATTATGATTCAGATACATTCTATAATGGACAGTACATGACATATATACTGATCCATGCAACAGCAACCAACTCTTCCATGCAACGTCTATATTCTAACTACTAACAGCTTTAACAGAAAGTAAACAAGAATTAGTTTTAGACTATCTCCCAACCAACAACAAACTTTGGATCAGCCACTCTCGTTCACAATGGGTAACAAGAAACAACGATAGCGAACTAGCAGTAGTTAGTTAGGATCCAACGAAGTGAGCGTTGGTTAGAGTTCCAGCAACTGTGGGTCTAATACCACGTCACAAATCAAATTTTGGCATGTTTCCCGTGTATTTCTTTGAGGTTGAATCCACCTTTTATAAACAACATACTTCCGAAATAGGAAACTATATAAAGGAAATGCTAAGATGCCATAAAACCCTATACTTACACAGCAAACATCTGTCTTTTTTTTCCTATATTCAATCAAATATTCAGGGGTTAGTTGTTTACTACACTTAACTTAAAGCCTTTTAAATTTCTATATTATTCTTGCACCTTTTAGGTTTTATCTTCATCTATTGATAACTAGTTCAATGCCAAGTCCCCGCACTATATGAAAGGAATGTTATTTTCCCTCCATTAAACGAAAATTAAATTTTGCCTGAAATCCAATTTCTTTCCCTTGGTGACCCAAACGCAGGAAAATTTCAATTTTTCCGGAACTGGATTCCGATTGGAATCCAGCGAACCAAACCGCTCCCTAACGGTTTATTAAAAAAAAACATGAAGGTGAATCTAGCAAAATGGATATTGGGACATCTAAAAATCGGAGATCAACCTCTGGGAATTGCACATAGATATGTACAATGCCAAGATTATATGAAAACAATTTTAGACGTTCATTATGGGGTTTTTATAAGTGTCTTCTTATCTATGCTATTAAGGATTAACCGCCAATATCTTGATTAAACTCTCTTAGCATCTTTCTTTATAAAAACAATGAACTTCCATCTGAATAAGGTTATATAGAAATCGATCCTGGATATTTCCTCTCAATATCTTTCATCAGCAAGGCTGCAAATTACACTAAAGGGATTATCGGTAGTAAATTGTAACCACCTTAATTATATGAAACCGACATCATTTGAAAGGAATGTAGACCTCGTTCTCTAAAGTTCAACCTGTCCTTAATTCAATTCATGATGTTGACATGTTGCTAGATGTCATCAAGCAATATAAACATTGATATGCTGTTAGTTATACATATTTTGAGTATCGAATTTTCCGGCCTGCATTTTAAGAGGTTTATATGCCTGTTATAGCGTAATTGAAGCTCAACTTGTTCATAGTTTATTCTCACAGGTACAGTTCCTTCATAACATTTGAAAGGAAATCGATCAACAAGCAACGATTATATGGAAGTTAGCCATTTCTCCCTGAAACCTGCCAAATCGAAGCCTGAAATCAAGCCTCGCAACCATGAGCAGTCCACATGTCACGACCAGAAAACTAAAATCTCGCGGCTGCAAAGAGTTGCGTTCACAGATCAGAAAGTAGATTTCAGCAGCAGAATTAGAGTAGTTTATCTTTTGCATTATGACTGCTTAAAACACATAGTGTATGTGTGATTTTTGGTCGCACTCTAATGAAATACTTAGAGGAGTGTTTGGATTGATTGAATATTTGAAGGCTAGACCATTGATTATTCATCTTTCTAACCTAAGGTTTGTGAATCTCTTCTTCATTTTTTGACTTGAGTTATCCCTTTGATCAACTCTTCAGATATTTTTAAAATCTACTATGAGCAGTAAGTGGTGAGCTTGGTTCGCATTCTGTTTTCGAATGAAGTAGAAATGATATTGTGTTGTTTTGATTGAAGTTTATCGTCTAATATTGTGATTTGGATGATTCACTCAATTAATTAGTTGAAACTATTGTTGGTAATCTATTTTTAGGCATTACTGCAATAATAAAATGGATTGTTGATTGTTCATTTGGTCTAATTGCTTAGTGTTAATTAAATTAGAGTTTTAGTGTTCATTTCTAGCTTTTGTGATCATGAGGTGAGTGACAATATCTTATTCGTAAGATCGAGACCAATTTTTAGGCTAAATTGCGAATAATAGTGTTATTGTTCATTTCTAGCTTTATATGATCCATGAGGTGAGTGATAAAATCTTATTTGTAAGATTGAGACCAAATTTTAGGCTAAATATATTGCGATGATGAAATTGCGAATAATAGTCCAAATTCGACTAACATATTGAATACGAATGAATAATTGGACTTGCATTCATTATTGGTTTCTAGGCAAAAATGTGTTGATGGGATCGGTAATTAAATGTCGTATTTAATCAATTGATCTACTCATGAATTTTTTTTATTTCATGGCTATTTTAGATAATGGGGAATCTAAGAACTCATACTTGTCTCCTAAAGGACCTAAGATAATCTTAACTCGCCTGTGAATCGACTGTATCATATATAAGATTAGCGATGATCAATGTTTAATTGGCCTAGCTAGTGAAGATTGGGGATACTGAGATATCATACTAACTGTCTAGCTACATTATCCAACCTATTTTCACAATCAAATCAACCTAAGTGTTAATTAATTCACTTTTATCATTACAAATACAGGAAACAAATCCAAGTGAGCCCACTTCGTTACTGATTCAGTCATATCCTTTAGTTCGTGTTTAGATTTATATGCTAGTTTTGATTAATTATCGTTAGCTTTAGTTTTTCAATTCGAATTCATATGTTTTCGTTTGTCCAGATAGTGGTGATCAACGATGTGGCATCAGTATCTTAATTTCCATCTCCTGTGATTGATAAATCATGGATATTGTTTGAAGTTAGCCTACACATGACTCATACATTGCTATTTGTGTAGAGTATAATTTAGTTTGCAAGCATCGATCATACATCCTTGTGCTGATTTATTACAGTATCTATCAGCAGACCAAATTATTTAGCAACCATTGTGCACAATTGCAAAATAATATCTAAGATTCTTTTGTGATTTACAAATTAAAAAAGTTCTTATCACTAAAAAGTTGTGTCCAACAATAATAGTAATTCATTAGTACACACAAAACACTAATAAACCATAAAGATATTCATATACTAATACATCAATTGCTAAAAATAGCAAACAACTTTTTGTTTTTTTACCATTTATAGCAGCACTATTTTTTGCATTAATAGCATCAAATTTTGTATTTTTTTATAATTAATAAGAATAAACTTTTATATTTTATATAATAGCATCAAGTTCTATATTTTTTAAACATTTATATAATCAATTTTGTTAAGTTTTTGCTATGAAAACTTAAAGAAAATAAACGTTGATATTACTAATGATAAAAAAAATAGATAATGTTATAAATGGTAATAAAAAAAAAAAAAAAAAAAAGTGTTGGTTTTTTGCCAATTGACCCTGTACTAATATGAGGTCTATGTCTCTATGATATGAACTACTATTGAAAAAACACCAAATATACGAGTATGTCATACAAAAGGTAGATACTAACATATAGGAATTAAGTTATAACACTCTAAACGATTAAAAAAGGGAGACGTTAAAAATACACACCCACCCACCCCCTCGCACCCCCCGCCCACCCCGCCGCCCCCCCCCCCTCAAAAATAAATAAATAAATAAATAAATAAATGTTAATCACACATTGCATCCCTCCTTTAATCTCTCACAAATAATTAATGGGCCTACATCATTAGAAATGAGTTAAATGTGAATGTGTGGGAAGGGGGTGTGCATTTAACAAAACCCCTAAAAAGATCGGACATAATAATATAAAATCTCATTTTCGTTTTCCCAAACACTAAAGAGATGTAGAAAATAATCAATAAAGGATACAAATTAATGAATTTACTTAATTGTATTGTCAACAAAGCATAATAATCATCTTAAATGACACTAAATCATTTGATATGCATAAAGGATATACTTGTCTTTAATCCGATTTATGTCTCATAATCACTAGATGTTATATAAGTAAATATATTAATGGTTTAATGAATCACAAGACATATTTAATGGAAGAAATAAGGATTTAATAGCAATGAATTAAGGGTTTAATATCAAAATTAAAAACCAACATATTTTTCACGTTTTCACGGTTTAGTCCTTTTGTGATTTTTGGATTTTTTTTAAAAAAGTTTTCAAGTTTGTGGACTTTTCGGAGAAAATTAGTGAAAACATGTTGGTTTTTTATGGAAAAAAATCAGGGTTTATTATGAAAAAGAAAAACAAAACTTTTCCGAAAACCGTATTGAAAACAATAACTTAAGGACTTTTATTAGAAAAAAATAACACAGAGATATTAAATCACAAAAAAGATGAAAACGTGTTTTTTCATATTAAACCCATGAATTAATTGCAAATTTGTTATAAACTAGTAACAATTATTATTTCTTGGATTTAACTTTCAAAATTCAAATTAAATAAAATATTATAACAATAATTGAAATACATTTACACATTTTCCATATATAAAAAAGAAGATAATATTCCCTCCATTCCATTAAAGTTGAAATAATTATTACTTTGCAATGCACATGTCATTTGTGAATTAAGTTTCTTCATTTAAGCTAAAATTACATAATTAACCATTTCGTTTATATCCACTAGGATCCCTATTTTGTGTTGATGAGGGGTATTCTAGGCATTTCTTGATGGTCTTTATCACAAAAATATGCCTATTCAAAGGATTCCACTTTTTAGGATTGAGAGAGTAAATGTTGATTGCATGATAGATTATTAAAAATTGTGGGATTAAATGATAATGCCACCTAATTATTAACCAAGAAAATTAGCCGTTATTACCTATAAAAAATGAGCAAGCAAGTTATTTCATTAACTTGTCCAATTTAATGTAGCCATCATGAACAAAATATATTTCTACTATCCAATAACCTCTTACTTAAACCAACTGTATCTTCATAAAGCAAAAATAATCTATCTTTTTGCTTAATATCCGTCTTCTAAATTCGTGAACACTCGCTCTTCTCATTTCATTTACCAGTTTGCATAGAAGAATTAAGAATGGACCCTATCCAGGTATGCAAGTTTTGACCTAATGCGATTTGATTTTACGAGAACAAATCATTTTCTTGTAATATAACTTCTATTAAATTATTTTGTAAAACTGTAGATGAAATTAAACAAAAATATCCCTCTCGATAACATCTATTACATATCTTATGATTTATGTATCATTGCATCAATAAAAGTGGATTATGAGTTGTTAATTGCATTTAAAAGAAGCCCTTTAAAATTTTCAATCACCCTAGCACATTTTAGTGTCTAGTATGATTGTGTCATAAGGGTGGCTATTTTGACCCAACGGCCCAAATGGGCAGGATGGTTAAATTGATTCGTTGTAAAAAACTAAGTTAGAACATAATTTTTTTAAATGAAAATTTATAAAACGGTGTATTAAACAAAATGTTCTTTGAATTTTTTTTTTCAAAATTATGTAAAATTTATGATTTTTCGTCATCAACCCATTTGATCTATATGTTTGATTGGGCCAAAACTGTCACCCCTATTGTGTCATTCAAAAGTGTTGTCTTTGGAACCGGTTTTCAGGAGTGGTGTTGTTTTTGTTCTTGTTTTTGTTTGTCTTCACTAATGGGGCATGAACCATTTCACATGTGTAGATAGGGGTGAGCGACAGGTACCATTTCCCGAACCCGAACCGGTACCGGTACCGACCGATACCGAATTAATATATTCGCTTCGGTATTCGGTTTTTAAATTAGCTAAAATTCGGTATTCGGCTTTTAAATTAGCTAAAATTCGGTATTCGGAACCGTACCGACACCATATAAAATTATACGGTTCAGTATTCGGTTCTTTAAAAACTAATAATTCGGTTTCGGTATTTTTGGGATCGGTACCGGTTCGGTACGGTATGGTACAAGCTCACCCCTATGTGTAGAATGTGGGTCAATGGTCTTCTCACTTAATACCCTTGTCACATTTTGATTTATTTGTGTAGTTAGTTGTAATATATACAAGTACCTTACACGATATACTTTATTACAAAGATCCCATTGGGGCCTTGAAAACAAGACCAATAAAGAATATAAATATACTATATGCATATGTTTAGTATTTGGTTTTTGATACATAATATATTATATAAAAGTTCTAAGAACCGTAAATAATTAAACATTACTTTTCCATCATAACATAAAAACAATAACAAACGCTTTTTTATTTTTATTTTATATATATATATATATATATATATATATATATATATATATATATATATATATATATATATATATATATATATATATATATAGAGTATCATTGCAAAACATAAATTTGATACAGAACTGCAGAAACAATTTTAAAAGTAATTAACATAAGAATTATTAATATTTAAAACAAAGCAATTATACCCATAAAAACAAGATTTTTATTCTTTTAAGATTTTAAATTTTTTTTAAAAAAAATTCTGAATACTCAACATTGAATATTCACCACTAAATATTCGACATTGAATTGTCTGAATTTTATATATTCAATATCGAATAAACGTTATAACTTTAAACATTCAACATCAAATATCTGGTTTTGCAATTGTGCACTAAATTTAGGGTTGGGATCTCACTCACACACACACATATATAGACACACACATAATCAGTTTGGGTTATATTTTACGGCAAACGGATCCAATGGTGAGATAAAAATATAGCTAACAAAGAAATGATTTAAACCTCACCCAAGTTCCTAATTAAATTGCGCTTTGTCTGAAAAAAATAGACCATTATCTAAACAGTACTATATAGTTTTAATTAAAATCATATTTCATATATTAATTATCTATAAAATAAAAACAAAACGACTAAAAAACGTGTCGGGGTTCAAACCAACCCAATTCATCCCCTTTTACATGCCCTCCCTAGTTATAAGTTTATAACTTCTTTTTTTGCTGGTTAAAAGAAATCACGACAAATTTAGTTACATATCTAGCATTTACTTTGGTTTTTACTTGATTTTTAACACATAGCTAGTATATATAACAGAATAATTTCAATCTTTGAGACCGTCACTTAATTATATTATTAACTATTGTGCATTCATATTTATGTGGTTGGTCAGTTGTGAAACCTTTAATCTTCACTAACAGTCATTTTTTTGTGATCCTTTTTCAAACTACAGATTTACTAATTTATGTTACTTCGTAATGAGCATTTACAAAAAGATTTGCTTCAATAATTTTTAGCCATCACTCAACGCTATTCTTGCGAATGATGCATTACTATCTACGGCACTATGAGCGCCATAAAACTCTGCATTATCGTACAATCCAAATGACATGTTGCATTGAACAGCTACGATCACCAGCTACGTACGTAGGATGATCTAGCATGTTCGGGAATTGAAAAGCATGCATCATGAGCAACTAACTAATGCGATAAGTGTGTGGATGAGAAATAATAGATAAAATTGTAAGGATAAGATCCAAAAAAGAAGTTTTAAGGTAACCAACTATTTGATAGACAAGAATACAAAGTTCATCACCGCAGCTAGTTTGCAAGACATGAAACTTCTAAATGTGCCAATAAGAATAAATGAGTAGTAGCTGCATGCATATTTATAATACTTGCATACATAACACATACATGGAAACACACACACATATGTACAAATGCATGTACATACACATAGATGTATACATACATACATATATATATATATATATATATATATATATATATATATATATATATATATATACACACACACACACACACATATATATATATACATATGTTTTAAAAAGTGTGCTTGAGGCACAACCGATACGCAAGGCTCTGTGCATACTGGCCCTGTTGTGATGTGATAACAAGAAGCGCACCACGGCGTGAGCATCTACCTGTGGTGCCCAACCCATAAAAGAAAATGAACTTTTAAACCAACTATTCTGCATCATACCCTTGTCCGATCAAAGCCCTTAATTAACCCTATCATTACACTCGGTCGCTTATTTGTTTTTCTAGTTCGAACAGAGAAACTTTTGTTATTTCTATGATATGTTAGGTTTGTGTTATTTGCTTTGTAGTATTATCAATCACAACTATGAGACTTGTGGTAGATTTTAATGTGTTATTTGCTTCTATGACATATGTTGGTACTTTAGATTTATAGTTGTTAAATGTAGTAATAATTTTTTATTTCATACGAGATATGATGTCAAAACATTTTAGAAATGTTTTTTCTTAGAAATGTATATATGTATATATCATATACATGTTCATGTATATGTTATATACATTCACACACACATAAATACAGACCTCATGCTATATTTGGTGTACGCGAAAATTATACATAAACTCACATTGATGTGATTCGATACACAAGTTTTATTGCCATCTTGATCCATTAGAGGTTCTACTTGTTAAGGACACCAGAAACCCACTTATATTTAACTATGCTATGTTAGAACAATGAAAATATCAGTTCTACAAATTGAAAGTTTACAATGCTATTTACAATGTTGTAACACAGGAGCAAATATACATATATACAGACATACATATACATAGTGTGATTGTGTGTGTATCTAGTCATAACCATTTTGTTAATCCGAGAATCTCCAATTAAAGGACTTTTGTTTGTGTAGGAGCCTGCAGGAGGACAAAGGTGGCTCAGTCAACTGCTTCGAAGTACTTTCTTCACCACATGTCCAACTCATAACGAGCTAGGCAATCATTTAAATATATACTGCATGGACTGTCATACATCGGCATGCCAGCATTGTTGCCGTGGTAGAAACGTTCATAAGAATCACCAGGTGATTACAATTTACCGCCATGTTTACAAGGATGTGGTCTCCCTGGAAGACATAAATAAATATACTGATTGCTCAAGGATACAGGTATTTTTTACATAATCTTACATGAGTAAACTCAGATATATTGCATTCTGTCCATATAAATATTAGCAAATATCTGAAATTGTGTTTATAAAATATCCAAAATCAATGAAAAAAAGTGATGGCACATCACTCATAAATATAAAATAACTTGCTACATCATGCTTGATGGTTATTAAAAAAACATCATCCTTTTATGAAATATGAGCTTAATCTTAGACATGGCTATTATATTCCATATTGTGGATAGAAATCAAGATTTTCTTTAAGACACATCAAGTAATGTGATATCAGACCCGTTTAGATGATCTCCCACATTTTTGCATAGGTTTAACTATCTCTCGACTCGTGCATTTTCCAAGTCATTCGTCTCTTACAAACTCCAACAACATATTAGACCACTATATTGTTCAATGGAGAAATACTCATTTCCATAAGCAACCCTAAAGCTAATTTGTCCCAATTATTTCGAGGGTTTTCCCATCTTCCTTTTATGATAACCAATCCCTTATATTAAATGCATAGTTCGTGATGGATAGCTTCCAATGTTGAAAATTCTAATTTCTTAAAACGACATTTGGCCTTACAAGTTATAACTAGACCATATCGGTCCTCATACTAGGCTAAATGAATACGATTTCGTGTTACTTATCTTGATTAATTTTACATCTCTACCAAAAACCCCTTGGGTAATGATGTCGTCAATCAAATTGATGAAATAGATATGACCAAATAATTAGGGTTTTATTATAATGCAAACTTGAGAAAACAATACAATGAGATAGAAAATATAGCACTAGCAGTAGCCATATATATTGAACATAAAAACCTAAAAAGCGCTAAACCCTAAAATCCCAAAGTGCCGAACATTATGCTAATACAAATCTCTGTCACCTAAATTATATGTGATATCCAGTCTTCTCGAACCAAGGTATATCACATTTACACGAAGGTATCACAGTGGCACATATTAATGTTTCTAATATAGACTATATTCTTACAAAATGCAAACATGATATTTCAGGAAGTTTTATTAACTGCATATAAACTTCGATGAGTTATCATAAATGCATTTTCAACAAAACTAAATCTGAGAGCATGCAGCTCCTACCAAACAGCCTTTAATCAATCTAAACAACAAGAAACAAGAGATACTTTTGAAGGAAAAAGATTTTATTTCATTCAGACATTGTATCAGATACCTAATTTGCATCAAACACAACCAATAATTGTTCAAATATCTAGGATCTATGGTTCAAATATCTAGGTTTTTGTGTTGCATCAAACACAACCAATAATTGTTCAAATATCTAGATAAAATACCTTAATGAAATTATGAAAGTTTTTTAAAAAATTAACAAACACTTAGAGATATGATCCATCAATTGATTCGCCGCCATAGATCCTAACCACATCATTGTTGGAATCAAAAGCTTCAAACCCATATATGATACCTCACGAAACAAGTAGAAAAGGAAAACAGAAAAGCTCACTGCAGTGCATGAAGCTGCAGGAGAACAAAACCCAAAGAGACTACATTTTTGCTTCTCAAAATTTTCACTTCATAAATAATAGCCAACGTACACATATATATAGAAATTAAACAAAATAACTAATCCTAAAATAAAAGAATAAAAATGGATGTGGTACATGCACCATGTGCCACTTTTCATGCATTATAAACAAACTACTTTAGACTAATTCAAACTATATATGTCCACGTGATTAGTCATTGCACCATGACCGTGACTAAAATCCGGACCCTTTATCCGTTGACCCGATAAATAAACCGATTAACCCTACAATCATGGTAGAGAGATTGAAAATAAGAAGTAGAAGAATCGTCATTGACATTGTGTTCCCTCATTTCCCTCCTCAAAAATTGATAAAGAACACATTGTTAAAGAACATATAGCTGTCAGTATCTTGAGGTCATAACTGAGTTAGCAACGAGTCAACTCAACATATGTATTTAAAATTTTTAGTTAACGTGTGTTAAGTAGGGGTAAGCATTGAGCGGTTCGGTTAAGTTTTTGGCCCGAAACCAAACCACCGAAAATTTCGGTTTTTGAAATGGAGGAACCGTTCGCTTTTGGTTTTTCGGTTTTCTGGTTTAGATTATCGGTTTTTCGGTTTACACCCGTGGATTTTTTAAAACGGTTTGGGTTTTGGGTTTAAATCCGAAAAATTTTGGACATTTTTTTACTAAAATAGATTTTTTTTTCTTTACTAAAACTTAAGCTTTTTTTACTAAAGTTAAATATTATTTGATAAATCATTAAAAAATAATTGCTTACGTTTAGATTTTTAATTAAGTTGTGTCTTAGTTTGATACTTTGTTTTACTAAAATTGGATGTTAATTATTAATTTAGTTAGTTTGATACTTTACTATATTAAACTTACTAACATAGGCTTGGAATTAATATTTTAGTAAGTTCATCATCATGTAAAAATATAATAAGAATGCTTACATCAATTAATTATCATTCACTACATCATATATAATTAAAATACCAAAGGGCCTTTGGCCTAGCGGTACCAAGGTGAGAGGTCACGAGTTCGACTCCCGTCAGAGGCAAGTTAAAATTTAGATGGAGAAAGCAAGTCTTAGAGTAAAAGAGTAGTTTAGGAGTAGGAGTAGGATAAGTTGTCGTTCACAATATATATATATATATATATATATATATATAATTAAAATAAGCATAATTATTAAGCATATCAATTAATTAGCATTTTAACATCATAAATGTCATTTATATATAAAAAGTAGAAAAATGATTTCATGTAAATAAATATAAATAAAAGAAGCTTTGTAATGTAGGACATAACATCAAATATGAGTGAAAGTAGAAATAAATCATTTAAATATATAAGATATTAAATTAATTAAATTAACTTAAAAACCCGATTTGGTTCGGTTTTTTCGGTTTGGTTTTGAGAGGAACCCGAACCCAAACCATTTACTTCGGTTTTTTCAGTTTCGGTTTGGTTTTTCCGACTTTTTTTGGTTTTATTGGTTTCGAGTTCAGTTTTTGCTCACCCCTAGTGTTAAGTGCAACCCATCATTTATTCAAATGTAACACCCTTAATTTTCAGATAAAAGTCACGTCAATATAATATCATAAGTGGCAATATCGCAATTAATTCATAATACGCATGTCTAATGATTACATAAATCTCTGTATTTTAAAACTTTCATATAACCACATTGCTATCAGAATCAAGCGTTTAATACATACACAGAAACTAATGCAACTAAATATACCACTGTTGACTAACGGACATCCATACTAAACAAGTACACAAGTTCCTGCTTTACAATGTCCCAAAAGATATAATCAACATACTACAACTAATATACAGATCTCCAAGGTAACTCTAGTTCCTATTTCTATTGTGACTACTACGACTAATCCAGTTTCTGACTACGTGATACATATTAGACTCAAAAACATAAGCTAGGAAGCTCGTGAGGCTTAAACTATGTAGAAATAAACATATAGCACAACATATAACACATAGGATAGCATGTAACTCAATGCAAATAACTCTGTCGTATATATACTGACTGGTTAGGGAGCCAACCTGCGCGATCGCCCATCGCGGATGCTCTGGAAATGATCTCAGCTCGTACACAATTATCATATACAATAAAAATAGAGAGAATTTCATATATACCCCTCCAAAACTTCATAATATCATATATATCCAACTTAAAATTTCAATATCATATATATCTCTCCTAAATATCATAATATCATATATACCCAATTTTAATTATTAATATCACATATATCCCTCTTAAACATCATTAATGACATATATACCCAAATTCATTAATTTAATTATTTTTATAACATTTAAAACTCATAATTAATATTGATTATTAATTAATGACCATTATAACATTACTTATTTCTTTTTTTAATTAAACTTCAAAATATCATATTTATCCAACTTAAATTTAAATATCATATCTCTTTTAATAATTTTATATAATTTAGTTTTGTAAACTTTACTATATAAAACTTTCATAGTAAAACAAATTAACATTAACCATAAAAAAGTTGTATTATGTTTTTCCTCGTTTGTAATCAATCGTTTTGTCTTATTATATTTTCTTATTTGTTATTTTTCCTGTAGTTTTTATATTCAATTAACTGATTACATATTATGTGTAACACCCTCGAACTAATCTCCAAAGCCACGTAAATAACACGTCAACGCAGTATAATATAAAATATCCCTAACTATTCCGAAAGCACATACGTGGAAACCTGATAATTTTAAACCTTTTAATTATAGAAATAAGTCACGGAAGTCTCCCATCAACTACATAAATATCCGAAGTTTGTCCAATTGTCCCCAAAATACAACTACCTTTACAACAGGTAGCTAACTCCTCGAGTATGCGAATTTAAACCAACTTGGGTCCAGCAGGCCTACTAGAAGTTCGATCACCTGAGACACACACACAACACACACGGGGTCAGCTAACGCTAGTGAGAATGCAAGTGTTAGTGTACGATTATTTTAAAAAATCGATAAAAGAAATAAACTCGATAATAAAAGGTTTAGCGTTCTCTAATGAACAAGTATATAAGATCTCACAAAGTAGCTCAGATAGGTACTCAACTCGTGTGGACGAATCCACGTACCCAAATCCCTAGACCGCACAAAGCAGTCGTCAGGACTCAAAAGGGAATCGGGAGCGACCCGACCCCTGCCCAGCCGTACGGTTTAGTAACTCGATAGCTCGTGTGTACCAAATCTCATATAGTAATACACAGTTCACAATAAAGCTCAAAAACTACATGCATGATAATATCTCGATAAAAAGCTCATAATAAAACTCATAATATCTCGTAAGAAAGCTCAGTAAAAGATCATGCAAGTATTAAATAAACAATCATACAAGTATCTCAGAAAAACATGCAAACTCACCTGCCCTGAAGTCTCCCTACTCAAGTCTCGGTTCCCTGCCCAAATCCCGACCCTATCAACTCGAGACCCTAGAAACATAAGGGAATAACCCTATATCACTAACTCATCCCTAAATAAACGCTTAAAATATATTTATTTTTCTGAGTTCTCACGCGGCCGTGTAAGATTTCTTACGCGGTGGTGTAGAATTTCTACAAGATGGTGTGACTGCAATCCACGCGGCCACGTAAACAAAACTCACGCGGCCGCGTAGTGCATGCTTTACACCACCCTGTAGCTTTTTACACGGGCTTGTAAACAGATATCTACGATGCCGCGTAGCTAGCCCTACATGGTCGCGTAAACTGACTGTCAGCAATTATACTCTGTTTTTGACAGCTTGGATTTCACACCTCAAAACTCGATTTTGGTCCGTTTTGGATCACAAATTTGACCAAAAACTCAATAAAACACATATATAAACTTACTTTGACCATCTCTAACAATTAACAACTCAAGATTCAAGATTTGGACCTCAAAACTTACTTAAACTTGGTGGAGGAGATGATGACCAAACTTTGAACTTCAGCTCCAAATCAAAGCTTCTTGTTGCTGCTAGCTGTTGGAATCAAACAAACACACGCACACACCTTCAATCTCTGAAATAGAAATTGAAATAATGAAGCAAACACCCACGTAGCTCCAATATTTATACGTTTTCAGCTTAACTCGGTCCGATACCCGATATCCGATCCCGCTATCACAAAACACAAATTTTATATAATCGGGTCCCAAATTAAATAATAATCACCAAAATTATAATCTTTTATTAAAACTTAATTCCGTCACCCGGTTAATCCAAAAATCTTATTATGTGACACTTCCACGTGTAACTCAATAATTTGTCCAACTCGATACTAATACTTAGTTTACTCCAATGAAGTAATTCCACATATTTGTCCCAAAACTGGATGTTACAAGTCTCTCCTCCTTATAAAGATTCTGTCCTCAGAATCTAGCTTGACACATTTAACTGAGGATAACATCCGCACATCTTAATGTCTGACTCCCGACCTGCCACTGCCTCGGCGCAAGCAATCACTTTACCTCTCTACATCAGCACACCCTCCTAACCCTGCAACCAGACATCACATTACACCACAACGATCCCCTGAATCCTCTGTCAACGCTAAAGTTGGAGCCCTACACAACTAATCTTTCAACTCTAGGAGGCGCTCTCCTACTCCACAACTCATACACCGACACAGACTGACGCATCGACACCGTCACGGGTCCTACAATGCACGAGAAATTCTCTATGAATTGTCTATAACACCCAACTAAGCCCAAGAAACACTAAACCTCAAACACAAATGCGGGTTAACCCCAACTCCTAATAACCTCGATTCCCACTGGATCCACCCTCACCCCCTCCTTACTCGTCACCACGCGCCCTAAAAACTGCACCTCTCGAGCCCAGCTCACACCTCGAAAACTTGGTATATAGTTTTTCTCGCTGCAACGTACTCAAAGCCTTCCTAAATACTGGATGTACTCCTCATTGCTCCTCGAATAGATCAACTGTCCTCGATAAACATTATCACAACGCGATCGAACATCGACCTACAATCCTATTCATCATTCCTCGGCAAGGGATAACGGTTCCTCACCGTTACCCTATTAAGCTCCCTATAGCCTATACACTTCTACATCGAAACTACTAATCCTCACAGGCATCAGATTTACTGAAACTCGGTGACCAACAATCTTTAATGCACCATCGCTCTAACTCTATTCACTACTACGACACTACTATCTCCTTACTCAACACTCACAGAAACAAATAACTCTGATGGGAACACATAAAAATGACCACAGAAGGATGCAAATACATAGGGTCGACCAAATCTCAAAATAAACAACTAAAGGTACGTTGCCCGATAAGAATATATGTACCGGGTACAGCGTCATGTGACTCCCTCTCTTCCTCAGCTATAGCCTGAAAAACTCTGACTTTGGCCCGCGGTACTCCACCTCCTCCACGAGGTGCTGACGATGAGTCTGACGCCCCGGCCCCACTTGAACTTGCCCCCGGAAATCACATCTCTGGACTCGGACAATCCCGCGACATATGACCCGGCTTCCCACATAGGAAGCAGAGTGACTCTTGAGAAGTGCACGCAACAGCAGTGTGACCAAATTGGCCACATCTAAAACATCTGAGGTGCTCTGGGGCACACGACCCAGCATAGCGGTGACGGCACCACTGACAATCTCTCTCTCCCGATGCCGAGCTCTCAACCCGACTCCCCGAATCCTTAGATCCTCTATCAACACTCTCCTGGCTCTAGCCCTGACTGTGACTCGGTCTCTGGCTCTGCCCCTGCTGTCCTTGACCCTAATCCTGACATCGACTCTGACAGTGACCAACCTCAGACCTCCTCTCATCTCGACTCTGATCTTGTTGGTCCCCTAAACTCTGATCCCACTGCTCTGAATATCCGCCCTGACGACTCTCTCGATAAAACCTCGATGACCCTGCACTCTGTCCCTGCCCCGTCGGCTCAATACGCTGCCTCTGGTGAGCCAACTGCTCCCTCTGCCTCTCCACCTCCCTCTCTCTATGCCTCGCATACTCCATAGCAGATGCAAAGATGGGGTCGCGCAACATCCCCACGAACTCCCTAATATCATATCTCAGGCCCTCAATGAACATACTAACCTTCTGCTCCTCTGTAGCCACCTGATGTGGCGCGAACTGAGCCTTGTCATTAAACACATCAATATACACTTGAATCGTTATCAACCCCTGCTGCAAATGAATGAATTCACGCTCCAACCTCTCGCCTCGTATCCTGAGGGCAATACTGCAGCTCAAACTCCACTCGGAACTCCTCCCATGACATCAGATACACCTCATCAATCCCTCGGGCACCCACAACGGAACTTCACCATAGCAACACTCCGCCCTTGAGCAAATAAGAAGCATAGCTTACTCTGTCAGCTCGATCTACATGCACAATACGGAATGCCACTTCAATCTCTCGCAACCAATCTAGTGCCTTCGAGGCACCAACCCCGCCGAAGAACTCCGAAGGATGACCCGTCATGCAGTCCTTAAAGGACCCTCGCATCGACTGGCTCAAAGAACCACCAGCCCCAGAATTCTGCCCTCCCTCAGGCGGAGGCACCGCTCCCCGACCCCGACCCGCTCCCTGCACCGGAAAACGCTCATCCAATATCTGACTCAATACTAAATACAACACAGACCTACGCACAAACTCATCACCCCTAGAGTCATCACCCTGAGGCCGCTACCCTCACAATCCATAACTAACCTGCACAATAAAGACAACAACACATATTAACTCTACACAACTCTATACACTACTCGTTTATCACCTAATGATCAACTTCGGATTACAATCCAAGGATCTAGACTCTGTGGTAAGCTTAAGCATCCACTAGATACTTAATCTCTTAAACCTAGACTCTGATACCAAGCTTGTAACACCCTCGAACTAATCCCCAAAGCCACGTAAATAACACGTCAACGCAATATAATATAAAATATCCCAAACTATTCCCAAAGCACATACGTGGAAACCTGATAATTTTAAAACTTTTAATTACAGAAATAAGTCACGGAAGTCTCCGATCAACTACATAAATACCCGAAGTGTGTCCAATAGTCCCCAACATATAACTACCTTTACAACAGGTAGCTAACTCCTCGAACATGCGAATGTAAACCTACTTGGGTCCAACATGCCTACTAGAAGTCCGATCACTTGAGACACACACATAATGGTGAGAATGCAAGTGTTAGTCTACGATTATTATATAAGTTCGATAAAAGAAATAAACTCGATAATAAAAGGTTCAGTGTTCTCTACTGAACAAGTATATGAGATCCCACAAAGTAGCTCAGATAGGTACTCAACTCGTGTGGACGAATCCACGTACACAAATCCCTAGACCGCACAAAGCAGTCGTCAGGACTCAAAAGGGAATCAGGAGCGAGCCGACCCCTAGCCAGCCGTACGGTTTAGCAACTCGATAGCTCGTGTGTCCCGAATCTCATATAGTAAAACACAGTTCACAATAAAGCTCAAAAACTACATGCATGATAATATCTCGATAAAAAGCTAATAATAAAACTCATAATATCTCGTAAGAAAGCTCAGTAAAAGATCATGCAAGTATTAAATAAACAATCGTACAAGTATCTCAGAAAAACATGTAAACTCACCTGCCCTGAAGTCTCCCTACTCAAGTCTTGGTTCCCTGCCCGAATCCCGACCCTATCAACTTGAGACCCTAGAAACATAAGGGAATAACCCAATATCACTAACTCATCCCTTAAAAAACGCTTAAAATATATTTTTCTGAGTTCTCACACGGCCGTGTAAGATTTCTTACGCGATGGTGTAGAATTTCTACAAGATGGTGTGACTGCAACCCACGCGGCCGCGTAGCTCAAGCTTTACACCACCCTGTAGCTTTTTGTACGGACTTGTAAACGGATATCTACGCTATCGTGTAGCTAACCGTACACGGCCGCGTAAACTGACTGTCAGCAATTATACTCTGTTTTGACAGCTTCGATTTCACACCTCAAAACTCAATTTTGGTCCGTTTTGGCTCACGAATAATGACCAAAAACACAATAAAACACATATATAAACTTACTTTAACCATCTCTAACAATTAACAACTCAAGATTCAAGATTTGGACCTCAAAACTTACTTAAACTTGGTGGAGGAGATGATGACCAAACTTTGAACTTCAGCTCCAAATCAAAGCTTCTTGTTGCTGCTAGCTGTTGGAATCAAACAAACACACGCACACACCTTAAATCTTTGAAATGGAAATTAAAATAATGAAGCAAACACCCAAGTAGCTCCAATATTTATACGTTTTCGGCTTAACTCGGTCCGATACCCGATATCCGATCCCGCTATCACAAAATACAAACTTTATATCATCGGGTCCCAAATTAAATAATAATCACCAAAATTATAATCTTTTATTAAAACTTAATTCCGTCACCAGTTAATCCAAAAATTTTATCATGTGACACTTCCACGTATAACTTAATAATTTGTTCAACTCGATACTAATACTTAGTTTACTCCAATGAAGTAATTCCACATATTTGTCCCAAAACTGGGATGTTACATTATGTTCTTTCATTTCTTTTTTTTTTCTGAATTTTATAGTTGTATTGCATTTTTGTTTTTAAATTTTAATTTAGTATATATTTATTGTTTTCTATATACATAAGTTTCTATTATTTTCAAGTTTGCATTCGTTTTAAAATTATTATTTTTTAGTTTACTTTTTTTAATTTTTATAGTTAATCTAGTATTTGAGTTATAACTAATTATCTGATTTTATTAGTTGTTAATATTTTGTGTTAACGATAAGATTCTATATATTATATCCTATATATTTAGAGTCCAGTTTTATAATAATTTGTTTCATAATTAGTAAAGAGAAATATTTTAATATTAAAATTACCGTATGAAATTTGTATTAAATATATGGTTATTTTCATTAGTAAAGAAGTCAATTCTTTAAACAAATCAAAGTTTCGCAATAATTATAATTTTAATATTAATTCATTTTAAGAGCAAGAATATATATGGTAAAGGTTTTACAAAATAAATTATATATAACTAATATGCGGGATATATTATTAGGAATTAATTTAATTGGGTGGATATGATATCAAAAAATTTAGTTGAAAGGATAAATAAATAAGGGTATAATTGTCATTAATTAATAAATAATATTAATTATGAGTTTTAAAATTATTAAATTAATGAATTTGAGTATAGATGATATAAGTGATGTTTAACAAGGATATATGTGATATTAATAACATAAGTTGGGTATATGTGAAATTATGAAGTTTAGGAGGGATGTATAGGGTGTAGTTTCTATTTGTTTGCTAGACTAGATTATTAATCCATGTATTACATGTGTATTTTTAATAAATAAGCATTTTTAAAATCTATATATAAAAATAATAAACATTTATGTAGGGGTGTTCAAACAAAATCGGTCTGTTTTACAGTATTTGTTGTTGTGGTATTATCACCTCATTTGAATCCAATAACATCCGAATTTTCATATGGCAATCATTTTATATTATTAAATATATAAAAGTTATAAAATATCGATTGGTATTTAGTAGGGGTGTTCAAACAAAATCGGAAAACCGAGAAACCGAGCCGAACAGCTTAAACCGCTTGATCCGAAACTTAAAAAAAAAAAAAAACTGAAACCGAAGGCGGTTTAGGTTTTCATTTTATAAAAAACCGTGGATAACCGAACCGATTATATATATACAAGTTAGTAGCTTCTATTTATAATTTCATCTAAACATTCTAATACATTAAATACTAGTCAAATGGTTTTTTTTAAAATTGTTTTGTTAAATAAATTTAGTATAACTTTTAAGATTTATAATCAAATAGTTTACTATGATTTTGAAACTTAAAAAGAATTTGTGCTTAAAAAAGATATTTTTCTATAATTTTATTTACTTTTAAGCATAGAATGAGTAACTGTGGACCGAACCGCGGGTAACCGGCTTCTAACGGGTAACCGAAGACTGGGCAACCGAAACCGAAAACACAGCTCACATGTTAACTACTAACCGAACCCAACCATGTACACCCCTAGTATTTAGCTTTTACATAGTTGAATTGCATTAATTTTAATAGACAATCATAAATAAATCCATATAAGTATAGTTTTTAAAAAATGTTTTTATTAAAAAATAAATGTTTAATATATATATATATATATATATATATATATATATATATATATATATATATATATATATATATATATATATATATATAGAATTTAAATTAACTTTAAATAGAAATAAATTATTTAAAAACTATTTTAGAATTATAATTGTATGAAACTACAACATTTTGTTTTAACTTTTAGAAAATAATAATAATATAAAATTTTAAAAATGAAAGCATATTTGATATTCAATAACGTCTTCCATTAAAATGATAATCATTTATAAAAATTACAGAATTTTATATTTAAATACAAGATTTATTGAAAAATATTATTAAATTCATTATATTCTGATTAGAACGAATAAACATTCAAATAAAAAATTGTCTGGAATAGTCATATTATAATAAATAATCCATATTACAATATGCATTTTTCTAGATTCAAAAATAATTTTTATTTATAATTAAGATAAGAAAATTGGTATTTATCATAGATAAGAACATTATTAGATAACAGTAATCTATATTAATGGATATATGTTAGAGATCATTGTAATCTATATTATAAATTGTATATTCAGTAATAAATAGGTTAAACTATTTTTTACTCATATTCTAAATTGATAAAAAAAAATAGAATTTTAAATGGATTGTAATTGGTAACTTTATTTTAAACAGATATCAATATTAATGCTAGATGTTAAGAATAAAATAAAATACTTGATATTTTTTAAAAATAATAATATTTAGTTTAAAATTTTATATATATTATTAACCATGTAAAAATCCAGGAAAAAAACATATCTAAAAACTACAAAAAAATTTATGAATATTAAAAAATAAAATTTTTAGTTTGTCAAATATTTGTATTTATCAATTGTAGTACTATAAGATCACATTTATTGAAGTTAATGTATATATAAAAATTTATTTACACGATTAAACTAATTTGTGAAACTAATAAATCTAAATAACAAAAATTTATAGTTAATCAAAAGTTTTCTTTGTCGATATAAATATTCTCTATTATTATAATAAATATATTTAACTAAGATATTAAAAAAAATATTATTTTAATATTTTTATAAAAATATTTAAGTTACTATTATTATTCTTTTTTTAAGCATAGTAATAGAAGATAAATACAATAATTACAAATTTAATTGTATTTTTTTTATGTATTTAAATTAATTAAATCATATAAGTAGTAGAGATATTTAAGGAAATAAAGGAGAGAAAATTTTTCTTAGTGCAATGAGAGAGTGTCATGTGGCACAAATTATTTTGCTTTATTAATATACTAGTTTATGAACCCACATATTACGTGATGATTTTTAATAAGTAAATGGTTAGATAAAATGTATATAAACTTAGAACTAAACCATATAATGTTAATTCTTATCAAAAAAATAAAACAAAAATGCGTTTATATGTCATGTATATTATTTAATGTTTATATTTATTTTATAATTCTTAAAAATTTATGAAATATGATTTTATTAATATTGTATATGTTTACTCTTTAAATATTTAATATTGTTTATATAGTTTGATTTATTTTTAGTAAAAATTAATAAGCTTAGATATATAGATAAGTATATATAAGATACAATTTGCATGTAGATTTAAATCTTATCTATTTATTAATATTTAAAGATATAAGAAATAATATATTGTATTTATCTTTTATATTTACTAATCTTTACAGAAAGTTGAAATAATAAATTATATTTATCTTTTATTTTATTTTTAAAATAATATTATTATCTTTTATATTTATTAATCTTTATGGATATAAAAATAAGGAATTATATTAATTTTTTATTTTATTTTATTTTAGAATTCATGAAGTGTAATTATCTTGTTAAGTGGAATGTAGTGATGCTAATTTTTAAAAAATAATCGGTTATATAATATGTATGAAAATTTAAAATTAACTCATATAAATATTAATTATTTTAAAAAATACAGAAGACCATAGTTATTTGTCAAAAATATTATATATCTATCTTTGTAAATATACGTTAATAGTTGTTTTTTTTGGCACTTAAAAAAATTATATAAGTTGATTATTTATTAATTTTTATAGATATTATACATAATAAATTGTGTTTATCTTTTCATTTATTTTATTTTAAAACTAATAAAATGTATTAATATTTTTAGGTGGAATGTGGTGACGTCATGTGGCGTTTTGTGTTCTCGTTTATTATATACCAATTTATTACTCGCGTCTTACACGGATATTTTTAATATATATAAAATACAATAAACTAAAAGGCAAATATATAAATATCCATAAATATTATTAAAAGAGTAACTATTTTGGCACGTGTCGACTTCTCATTCCATTCGTAACGTGTCAAAACTTTAATCTACCACATGTTATTACTAAATTTAAATGTGAATTAATATCAAATCCAAATCAATTTGATTATAATCTAATCTAACTAATCTAATATATAGTTAACTAAAATCTAATAAACTCAATATTTTTTTAAATTATTTCATATGAGTTAGTAAATAATAAATTGTATTTATCTTTTTTTATAATAATAAGTTGTATTTATCTTTTATTTAAAAATAAAAGTTGTATTTATCTTTTGTTGTGTAACTTGGAAACGACACGTATGTGTTTGATGTTCTCTTTTATTATATATATATAGATATGATAAACTTAAAGGTAAAGATAGAATTATTTTTTTAAACAAAAGTATACGATAATGATATTATTATTTATCGTGACCCATTAATTTTTTATATTTTTAAATATATATGAATGGTAATTATTTTTTAATATTTTTTAAACTTTTATTATATTAAATAAAAGTTATTAGAGTATTAGATTTTATTGGATTTGATTTGATATGAATTTAAAGATAGATTATATTAAATTTGGATAGATATAGTTTGAATATTATTTGTTATTTTTAAAAATTAGAAATACCACATGTCAATTTAAGATGATGACACGTGGATTCATGAGAATTAAGTTATGTACTCTTTTAATAATATTTATAGATATATATATATATATATATATATATATATATATATATATATATATATATATATATATATATATATATATATATATATATATATGCATTTGCTTACATATTTATAATAGCACTAGTTTATTATCCCGTGTATTACACGGATTATTTTAATATATTTTTTTAAAATTATATACATTAAAAAAATAAAAAAATAATATTAACCTCAGATGTATTCAAGCTTTTAATAATAGTGAAAAATAATTTTTATCATAATAAATTGCAAGTATAAATTATTTTTAAGGTAAAGATAAGACTTTTAAGTTTATTTCTAACATCCTCGAATTTCAACCAAATGTCACGTCATAATAATATCACAGATGAAAGTATCGCATCATATTAATCCTATATATCACACGATTACAAAATGCTAGTGATTAAAAACTTTAATACAACCATAACCCAAGTGTAGTACTACGGATACATACAACTTGAGTCACACACATGTCCCTGATACAAAATCAATTAAAACAACTAACATATGTCCAGTTGCCGAAAATTTCCAAGAGTAATGTCAACATACGATATCATTGAAGTACCCGTTACTTCCTACTTCTGCTTTGTTTGTTGTTGTGTTGTGTACTGACACCCTGAGATACACATGTAGACATGTAGACTGGAAAACGTAAGTTCGGAAGCTCGTGAGTATATAAGGGTTAGACTCTGCAGAATAAACACAACACGTAGCACATAACACAAGGGAGATGATGCATATCAATCTCTCTCTTTCTCTCTCTGATGTTATAACACCATAACCATAATTAACAATAATAAATACATATTATCAAAGATTTAAGCGCTAAACATGCTCATTGATCAAATATTACAAACAAGAAATGGACATTGGTCATAAACCATCCAAAATACAAGGATTCTGTCACCTGTTTAAACATTTTATAACCACCAATACAATATAATTATAGAATTGAATACATCAACCCTCATCATGTTTAAAAAGTCTTTAAGTCTAGATAAATAATAACAACAAGGATGGTTTATCCAATTCTCAAAATAATGCGTAAGCGTTTATACAAAAAGACAATCCGGTTCAGTCACTCATACTTCAAGCTTTAGTCGTATCATTCTTCTCTTTGCCTTTGCTTTCTACTCCTGAAATGTGGGAAACAAGGAAATGGTTAAGCAATTAATGTCAAGTAAGTGACTAGGTCAATATGGTACCACATACAGATAACCAATAATCAATATAAATCGGGAACCCTGAATAAATGTATAACAGCCTCATTAGAACATCATAAGATAAGTAAAATCAAAGAAGATGAGATACATCTCTAGGGTGACTCTTGATAATGTCATGACAACATTATCACATTATGAGTACTTCCAGGAAACATGATGACACCAAAAATCATCGGGGTCCGCAGTTGCTGACATCGTACTTCCGCCAACAATGAAGTATGACATCATACTTCGAGATCAGCAGTAGTATGACTATAATGTACATCACACACAATAATTTATTATATCATAATCAAATATATGAACATGTACATGTCATGAATAACCATATGATTCATTAAAGTAAATGCATAAGCATACAAATTCATGGATAAATAATGTAATGCATAACTAAAGAATGAATAACATAATATTGAGGAGTAATCACTTGTCACCATGTATGAGATGTACATATTAACACTAGTACTCATTGATTAGTAATGAACGTTAACAAAGCCAATATAAAAGTGGTTCATGAATTTAGTCAGTGCCTCGCCCACAACCTCCAGATGTCGCCGGAGTTAGTTACAAGACACCTAGGCATAACACATTATCACATATAAGTATGTTAAGATAAGACATGGTAAGAATAAACCCCAATTTCTTAGTTTCATTATCAACTCTAGATGAGATTTCCCTTCAAGCAACAATCAATGCTTGGCAAAACATAATAAAAAAAATCATGAAATCTTTCGTAATCTTCACTATGCATGAGCTATGGCTATTAATTTCTCAACCTAATCTTATGTCATAGCCATGAATACATGGATGAATGCATAGAAAAGATGGAGAAAAGAGATGATGACGATGATGCATACATTACCTACTTTAATCTTCAAAGTCTTCAAGAATTCATATCTTTTCTATAGTCTCCAACACACCCTCTGTTGAAATGAACTTATGAACTTCCAAGGTTTTAGGAGAGCAGATTTAAATAAAAATAATAAAAGAGATAGTTCTAGGTCCTTCATGATTAGGGAAGGAGTTTATGAAAAATTCAGATTTTTATATAAAATACTTACACTTAACCCCTTCAACTTTAGGGCACTATCAACTATAATCCTTATGCTTATAAGTTCTATGTCTTTACACCCTTAATCATCTAACATTTTCAATACCCACTTAATGTTACCCTTTTTTAATACTCAATGTACAATTCTCTAAATCATACTTATTATTGATGTAGTTATTTAGTTTTCAATATTTCATCATTTAATAGTTCATGTAAAATATGTGATACTTCAGTTAATGATAATTTTAGATACCAATTTAGGAAATTTTAAATAATATAAAGGGGTACCTAAAAAGACAGATGTTACAGATGCCCTTCACTCCTCACTGATATATCCACAATAGAATGAGATCCATAAGTAGCTAATAATCATAACTCGTGTGATGACACCTCCACAAGGCTAACAGGCTGCACACAGCACTGGTTAGCAAGATAAGAAAGCACAGTCGTGACCTGGGAATAAACACTGTCAAATATATGGTAATCGCAACTCTGTACTGGTTAGCGACAGTCAGCTTGCGTGATCACTCGTCACGGATAGCTCCGGAGGGAATCTCATCTCATAATTTCTCTCTAACTCATCACACACACAAATATCACAATAATAAGGAATGGATAATATCATTGGAGATGAAGCTTTCCATTCACAACTAAAGTGATATATGAAAGTTATAAAACACGAAAAACTCATAAAAGAACGCACACGTTTGAAAACACTCGTGTACTCACCTGGATAATAACAATTAATTCTAACCAATCTCCTATTGTCGTTGTCTCGGTCCAATCCGACCTCGGCTCATCCCTATATACATAACAGATCTCATATATCATTGATAACTCATACATTTATAATAAAAGTGACAAAACCTCAAAAACCCAGCCAAATTAAGCCTAAGGCCCAAACTAAGTTCTGGTCCAAAACACTGATCGCGTTCACACTCAACCCATCATGGTCGCGCTGAACCCATCACGAGTCACACTTCCACCTCGACCCGTGCTCAAGAACCATAGCCTGAGTTCGGCACAACATCGCCTCAGGATTCATCGCGGTCACGTTCAAGGGATTGTGACCGCGATCCTCAGCGAGTTGCAGTTCCTCTATTCTATTTCAGCTCTGTCTATAGGTTTAATCCCCCTAATTCAATTTCCAGGCATCAAAACTCAATAGGAATAATATGTAAAGACTACAAAGTACTATCATGTTGACTAATTCCTAACATATAACAACCTGTAACATAGTTAAATCTAAGAGTTTAAGGCGTACCTCACAAACTCGAAAATGGAAACGAAGATGATGAATTGAAACTTGAATTCACATTCCTTCAATTTGATTTGTGTATCACTTTAGCTGCTCCAGCACCTCTCAAACACACACACTTATTTGGTCACTTTCTTGATAATGAAGGAATGAAAGGAAAGGTTGGAAAGAAACCATACACACACACATGTATAGAATATGGTTCCTAAGGAAATTTAATATTTATGAGAAATAAAAAAAAATTCTAACCACAAACTTTTGGGTACCACCATATTTTATAATTTTTCTAGTGGGTCCCCCTTTACACTACTTTTTTTTTAATCATGAAATAACAAAGTGATTCAACATATTTGTTCTTTGATTCAACATTTCTCACACTTCTCATTTATTTAACTTCTCAGATCACATTTCTATACACACACATACACACACACACATACACACACACACACACACACACACATATATATATATATATATATATATATATATATATATATATATATATATGTAGTAAGTTTTGTATCCGATATCCGAACCCGTTAGCCCATTTTCAATATTAATATCAATTACATCCATTTAATCCAGTGTTCTCATAATTATTAAAAATCTGCTAGAATTATAATTCAGTGTCACGTATTACTCGATCATGGCACGTATAAATCCACTAATCGGAATATCATTTGACAACACAATATTATTAATTTAAATATTTAATAAGAATAATCCACATACCGGGTCGAAAGTAGGGATGTTACCTTATTAATGTTAAAAATATTATTATTACAATATTTTTTAAATATTGTTTGTTAAGATTTTAATGGATCTAACATAATCTTATCTTTAATAAAATTGATTTAAATTTTAAAATTAATCTAAAAATACTAATTAACACGTGCTAAAAATAGAGGATGTTATTTGGCATTATGAGAAGATGGTAAGTATTTGCTATTTTAATAGTTTTACAATTGAACTTTTAGCATTTTATAGGAAACCACTATATTTTTTATTTTTATAGCCTCTTTTACTTATAGTTTATATTTTGTTGTGTTACTTGTATTAATTAGAGCAAGCACATTAATGCAATAAAATACTATAACATAGGGCCTTGGGTGCATGAAACATGAGTTATCACTACAACATACATGGTTCTATTCCTATAGTTTTTAAGTTTTAACCTAAGAACCGTTCATATTTACAAACCGGTTTGATATTTGACTTATAATTTATGACTTGTAACATGTACTTTTAAAATTGGTATTTACCTGCCATGTTCGCTGTAGCAAGTCAAAGCAGATAACAAATGATAAATTAGTTACTCTTTTATTAATAGTTATATATTTTACAATTAAACTTGTAGCACGGTTCATTTTTACAAATAGATATGATGTTTGACTTATAACTTATAGGCTCGTCTTTTTAAGACGTGCGAGAAGATTGATCGCATTGGACTCTCGATTTTGTAGGGTCTCGCAAGCGTAAAAATAATCGGAGTATCAAATTAATTATTTGAATATTAATTTCTCATTTCTTATTATTTCGTTATAAGCATATTATATATCATTTTAGAACTCACATTGAATAATACAAACACATAAAATTTGTCATTCACGACATCTAATTAATTTACATATTAAAACTCAGTTACAAAATTAATAATCTACTATTTAAATTTTTCGTAATTAAGGGTCTATATCATATCCAGGTGTACAGTGCTACCCAAATCTATGGGACTATGCTGAAAAGTTATGACTCGTAACATGTACTTTTAAAATTGTTATTTACCTGCAAAGTTTGCAGCAGTGACTCGAGCAAGATTTCACTCGTATTCAAAAAAAATTACAACATAATACAATTGCTTGCAATGAGGATTTGATCATATCATTTTTTATGATCTCGATCTCGAGTTTTGATCGAATGTATCGTTATCGTGCGTTCGTACAACGCTTCGTGTATTCATCGAACTCGTCTAAAAATGTGTGTTGTAACCGCAGCCGTATATGTCCAACCAAAGGCATGTCTTAGCCCTCCATCCCCTCCCCCACTATGGCTCCGGAACGCTGAAACCGCACCTCTCATGCCAACTCTGCCAAAGAAGACTCATGGACCCGAGCCGCTATGCCTTTTGCTCAATAGCTTGCAAGGTATGAGACACATAAACAGTAACGTACAGACTGATCATAAATCGTATAGTTTTTATACTTTCGATGATTGGTTAAAGGGTAGTCGTAAATGTGTGATCCTGCATTCATCTTATCTAATCGCGTTTTTTTTTTCAAAATATAGTATCCTGTCGATGATGGCGAACAGGCTATCCCACAACCACCACCAGCTAGACCTAATGACAATGCTGATGCTGCCGGTGCTGCTGTAGTTGCTGCTGCTGCTGCTGCCGGCGGTGCTGCTCCTGTTGCTGCTGTTGGTGCTGCTGCTGGTGAAGGTGCCGGTGCTGGTGCCGGTGCCGGTGCAGGTGAAGGTGAAGGTGCCGGTGATGGTGATGGTGCTGATGATGATAACGGTGATGGTGATGGTGATGCTGGTCCGAGTGTCAGGTCGGTGCTTACGAGGAGAAATCCCCGAAAGGGGGTCCCGCATCGGTCTCCGTTTTTTTAAAAACCGAGTCTGGTTCGTCAATTTACAACGGTAAGAGACCGTTTTCGTTGGATTTTCTCGAAAGTTTCGAGATGCTCAGGTGGATATTTCATGGATGTTTTGAACATAAGTATGCATTTTGCTGAATAATTTGGAACTAGCTCTTAAAAACCGAGTCTGGTTCGTCAATTACAACGGTAAGAGACCGTTTCCGTTGGATTTTCTCGAAAGTTTCGAGATGCTCAGTTGGATATTTCATGGATGTTTTGAACATTAGTATGCATTTTGCTGAATAAAGTGGAACTAGTTCTTAAAAACCAAGTCTGGTTTGTCAATTTACAACGGTAAGAGACCGTTTTCGTTGGATTTTCTCGAAAGTTTCGAGCTTTTCGTATGCTCAGTTGGATATTACATGAATGTTTTGAACATCTAGTATGCATTTTGCTGCAGTTTGAAACTATTTCTTAAAAGTATGGGATTTTTACAGTGATTATGATATCTTTCTAGTAAAACAAACCGATATTATCGGTGACAATAGGAACCATCATCCAGTCTGTGAAACCAGTGGCATCGAACTGCTTCGAGTACTTGTCAGGACCAATCGAGTCGCAACATTTGTAACACATGAAAAGTGGCGGAACAGCCTCGGAATCTTCAATCCCGCTGCACCTCGTATGCTGCCAAACCTCACAAAGGTCACACGCCACCATCCTTTCCCCATCGTCGTCTCGTGCCCCACACTTGCAGTTCACAACCCAATTGTCTGCCCCACCTTCGTAGTTCAGGTCACAATTCGTCAACAAATCAACCCCGAATCCACGCACCGAGATCTCGGATCCTGACTCAAGCGTGCCGAAAATTACCTCCTCGTCATCAAAACCTTCTAGTTCCACAATCTCTCTCACCTTCAGCTTCTCCATAACACAATACGTGTCCCGCATCGCATTCTCAGCGGCTGTTTTTAGATCGCGGATCGTAGCATGAAGCGGAACCACCAACTGCTCGCCGACCGAGTTTCTTCTCTTGTACAGTCCCATCTCTAGATTCGAGTCTGTTGTTACTAACGGAATGACTCGACATACGAAACGGAGATACTCGTCGGCATCGTCGTTAAAAGGCCACTCCTTCGTGAAATTTTTGCTGTCCAAAACTGTCCTCACAGAAAACTCAACCATTTCCGAATCCGAATCCAACAAAATATGCTGATACAAGTACGATACATCTTTGTATACATTACTAACGGACACCGTGACCAAGTTAACTTGATCATTCTCTTCCCCATCTTGATTGAACCGAGTTAAGTTTTCAGACATCTCTTGAAGCGAATACTCAAGAACACCAGTACAAGTATTCACTGCACGACGTACCACGTACCCTCCTACTATTACGTTATTCATCGATTTCAGCACATAGTCGATCAAACCCGTATCGCCGACATGTAGTCGAGCAGTGTCTCGAACCTCCTGCCTACTCATCCCACCAAACCCGTTCTTGTTTTCAGCTTTCTTTTCTTTTAACGCATTTACCACCACATTAGCAACATGTTCAAGCCTTCTAACGTGCCATCTACTGTCCAATTTCGCCGCCAAATTCGAGAACTTTCTACACCTCACATGTTTTTCCTTTGTTCCACACTTATTCGTTAAATTCAATCGTGCTTTTGAAGAGGTTGACAATGAAGGTTGTTGATCAACATTTTTCTTTTGTAAGATTCGGAATTTGAGCGAAAGCATGAATTTAAAAAGGTCTCGGATTGTAACCAACTGAGTATCACTCAAGTCCCTATATCTAGAAATCATTTTCTTGACAACACAATTCTGCTTATCGTAAAGGATATCTTCAAGTTCGAGTGAACTCAATACTTCAAGCGCTTGATCGTATTTATCTTTCGTCACCCCGAAGCTCCCATGGCAAAATCTGTATTCCCATCTTCCAAACCACGTGTGCCCGTAAGATACCCCATATAGGAGTCGAAGATCCATCTTTCTTTTCTTCGAGTTATCCACAACGCTTATTTTCCTTCAAATAAACAAATGAAATTCAGTATTTTCGCCTTTTCGGATCAACAAGGTGTAATAATAACTACAAACAACTCAAAAAAGGGCAATTAAATTCGGGAACAACCTGCTGTGAAGAGTTGTGCAGATTCGGTCCCAAAGATCCATAACTTCCTTACCGCAAACGTAACTTGATCCACCTTCGATTCCATTAATACAGAGAAGGTGACCGAATCCATTGCAATGAATCAGACCATGTAAAAGGTGAGTTTGAAGATCAAGAACACCGTCATCTATCGGTTTGTTCCACTCGTGGTCAATCGGGATTATGAAATGGTACTTTCTTTTTGACACAAAATGATGACTCCATCCTGTACCATCACTAATTTAATCAAGTTCTGGTAGAAACAGTAAACCAAGATTAAGAAAAACATAAACCTAAGTCAAATTAGTGAACCCCCATTTCAGAAAATCGAATGCTAAGATTCAATAACATGAAAATTGAAAACCCCCAATTAACAGTTCTGCAATGATAAAACCCTAATCTAAATATTCAAACCACAGCTGGTTTAAACGTTATAACAAGATTAAGAAGCATAAAGCCAAATCAAAGTAGTGAGACCCCATTTATAAAATTGAATGCTAAGATTCAATAACATGAAAAACTGAAAACACCCAATTAACATTTTTGCAATTATGAAACGCTAATCTAAATATTCAAACCACAGCTGGTAAATCACTTATTACAACCCCAAAACAAAATATCAAAACCCCATTTCAGAAACTTGAATGTTAAGATTCAATAACATGAAAACTCCAATTAACAGTTTTGAAATTAAAAACCCTAATCTAAATATTTAAACCACAGTTCACAAATTCAAAATCAAAATTAGGGAAAACCTGATAAACTAATCAGATAACCAAAACCCTCACTCAAATATCACAACCCAGATAAGAAATTTCAAAATTCATAAAAACCCAACTCAAAACAGTAATTCGATCATTAATTATATTTAATTACCAGAGCATCTGCAGTGATCACAAAGTG
Organism: Centrapalus pauciflorus; assembly: GCA_020465985.1. Taxonomy (NCBI): domain Eukaryota; kingdom Viridiplantae; phylum Streptophyta; class Magnoliopsida; order Asterales; family Asteraceae; genus Centrapalus; species Centrapalus pauciflorus. The sequence goes on along the minus strand of JAANYP010003244.1, from coordinate 46,571 downwards.
GTTGAAGTGAGTTCTGAACACATTCTTCAATAGTATACAGTGGAAGCACAAAACCTCGATTTTCATGAACCAGAAACGTACACCAAATCGTCATTCCCTCGACGTTATAATCCTCAAGCTGACCACATTCCTGAAGGAATACCCGAACATTATCGCGAAACGGACCCGACAGAGAAATGGGGCAACCCGGCTGAAGAAAATTCTGAAATCCATAATACTTTGCTGATCTTATCTTCCTCTTCTTACAATTGCTGTTACCTATTTCAATCATATTGATAATGGGTATCGACATTAATGATCGAAGTTACTGTAACCATAAATCTTTTATCAATTTGAACGAGAAAACGGAATTGTTTAGGGAGAAAGAGGGTGGGAAAGATGAGGATGAATGGATGATAAGTTGTTATGGCAAGTATAAATTTTGAATGTTTGTTGATCGAACAATTTACCCGCTCGATTTGAGTGTGTGTGAATGGATTTAGACTCGGCCGTTGAATTTGTTTCATAGCAGTTTGAGAGGTGTGTTCTGTTCATGTGGCGCTTTGACGCCGCGAATAGCAGTATTTTATGATACGCATCTATGATCTATCCCTTTGTAGTCCGTTTTCTAAATAATATAATAATATTAAAATATTTGTATTTAAGTTGTATTAAAATGCAATATTATATATATTATTGGAAGAATTTGATATATACCCTTCTTAAACAGTTAAACTTCATATCATATATATCGAACTTAAAAATTTAATATCATATATGTCCCTCCTAAACTTCATAATTTCACATATATCCAACTTATGTTATTAATATCATATATATCACTCTTAAACATCATTAATATCATTTATACCCAAATTCATTAATTTAATTATTTTAAAACTCATAATTAATATTACTCATTAATTAATGACCATCATGCCCTTATTTATTTATCATTTTAACTAAACTTTATAATATCATATTTACCCAATTAAATTAAGTTTTAATATTATATCCCGCAAAGTAATTTTATATGATTTATTTTATAAAATCTTTACCATATAAATTCTTGCTCTTAAAACAATTTAATATTAACAATATAATTATTGCGGAACTTTGGTTGTGTAAAAAGACTAAGTTCTTTACTAATGAAAATAACTCTATATTTATAATAAAAAAATTAATTTACTAATAATATACAAATTTCATCCGGTAATTATAATATTAAAATATTTTCTCCTTACTAATCGTTAAACAAATTAGTATAAAACCGGACTCTAAATATATAGGATAAAATATATATAATCTTATCGTTAACACGAAATATACACAACTAATAACATTGGATAACAAGTTATAACTCGAATACTAGATTAAATATAAAAAGTAAAAAGTAAACTAACAAAAACAATAATTATAAAACGAAAGCAAACTTGAAAAAAAAAATAAACTAATGTATATAGAAAAATATAGGGTTAATATTGAAAAAACCCCACGGACTTTCATGTAATTATCGATTAAATCACTGAACTTTTTTTCCGAGTATTTAAGTCCCTAAACAATGTTTGTTTTATTCAAAACTATATATTTTCGACCTGATACCTGCTTAACAGGTAAACAAATCGGTTCCTCGAATAGTTTATTGTTAAAAAAACCAAATCTCTTTTTCAATTTTCACGATTAAGTCACTGAACTTTCTTTTTTCTTGTTTAGGTCACTGTACCGTTTACCGGTTAGTGACCTGCTAAACAGGTCAAATATATAGTTTTGAATAAGACAAAAATTATCTAGGGACTTCAACACTCGGAAAAAAAAAGTAAAGTGACTTAATCGATAAATTCATGAAAGTTCGTAGGGTTTTTTTCAATATTAACCCAAAAATATAAATATATACTAAATTAAGAAAACAAAATGCAATATTGACTATAAAATTCAAAAACAAAAAAAATATAATATGTACTCAGTTAATTGTATATTGTAACATCCTAATTTTGGGAAAGGTATGCGGAATTATTTTATTGGTGATAATTATTTAATTTGGGACCCGGCGATATAAATTGTGTTTTATGATAACAGGAACGGATATTGGGTGTCGAACCGAGTTTAATTCGAAATGCATATAATAGTGAGCTTTGTGCTTGGTTGCTTCACTTTCTTTCATCAAACACCGGAGACTTAAAGGTGTTGTGTGTGTGTGTTTTGTCCCAGCAGCCAACATCAACAACAATTGAAGATTTGATTGGGATTAAAGCTTCAAAGTTGGGTGTCATCTTCGTCATCACCTTGTTCTTCAAAGTTTGAAGTAAGTTTGAGCTCCAAATCTTAAATCCTGAGTTGTTAATTGTAAGAGATGATTAAAGTAAGTTTATATATGTGTTTAATTGAGTTTTTGGTCAAATTCGTGAGCCAAAAACGGACCAAAATCGAGCTTGGAGGTGTAAAAACGATACTGTCAAAAACAGAGCGTATGTTGCTGAGAGTCAGTTTACGCGGCCGCGTAGGGTTAGCTACGCGGAAGCGTAGATATTCGTTTACAAGCCCGTGTAAAAAGCTACAGGGTGGTGTAAATCTTGAGCTACGCGCCCGCGTGAGTTTTGTTTACGCGTGGGTTTTAGTCGCACCATATTGTAGAAATTCTACACCACCGCGTAAAGAGACTGCTACACCACCGCGTAAGAAATCTTACATGGCCGCGTGAGAATTCAGTAAAATAAATATATTTTAAGTTTTTTTATTTAAGGATGAGTTAGTGATATTGGGTTATTCCCTTGTGTTTCTAGGGTTTCGCGTTGATAGAGTCGGTATTCGGGCAGGGAACCGAGACTTGAGGGGTGAATTTCCAGGGCAGGTGAGTTTGCATGTTTTTCTGAGATACTTGTACGATTGTTTATTTAATACTTGCATGATCTTTTACTGAGCTTTCTTACGAGATAATACGAGTTTTATTACGAGCTTTTTATCGAGATATTATCATGCATGTATTACCGAGCTTTATTGTGAACTGTGTTTTACTATATGAGATTTGGGACACACGAGCTATCAAGTTACTAAACCGTACGACTGAGCAGGGGTCGGGTCGCTCCCGATTTCCTTTTGAGTTCCTGACGACTACTTTGTGCGGTCTAGGGATCTGGGTACGTGGATTTATCCACACGGGTCGAGTACCTATTCTGAGCTACTTTGTGGGATCTCATATACTTGTTCACTAGAGAACGCTGAACACTCTTTTACTGAGTTTACTTATTTTTACTGAGTTTTGTAATCGTACACTAACACTTGCATTCTCACCAGCTTTAGCTGACCCTGTGTGTGTTTATATGTGTGTCTCAGGTGACCGCAGCGCTAGTAGGCCTGCTGGACCAAAGCAGGGATTACTGTTGCTTCTTTTGAGGAATTAGCTACCTGTGTTAGAGATAGTTATATTTTGAGGAACTGTTGTTTATACTTCGGATATTGTGTGGTTTGATTAGAGACTCCCGTGACTTACTTTTGTAAATTAATGTTTTAAATTTTCGAGGTTTCCACGTGTGTATATTGGGATAGTATAGAGATTATTATATTATATCCCTGTTGATGTGTTATTATAACGTGGGTTTGAGGATTAGTTCGAGGGTGTTACAAGCTTAGTATCAGAGCCTATTTTTAAGAGATTAAGTATCTAGCGGATGCTTAAGCTTAAACCACGGAGTCTAGATCCTTGGATTGTAATCCGAAGTAGAGTATTAGGTGATAAACGAGTAGTGTGGGTGTTATGTAGAGTTAATTCGTGTTATTATTTAATTGTGCAAGTTATCATGGACTGTCAGGGCAGCGGGCCTTAGGGTGATGACCATAGGGATGATGAGCCTGTGCGTAGGTCTGACATGTATTCAGTGATAAGTCGGATTCTAGATGAGCGTTTTCTGACTCATGGAGCGGGTCGGGGTCGGGGTCGGGGTGCGGTGCCTCCGCCTGAGGGAGGTTAGAGTTTCGGGGCTGGTGGTTCGTCAAGCCAGCCGTCGCGGGGGTCCTTTAAGGACTTCATGATGGGTTGTCCTTCCGAGTTTTCTGGTGGGGTTGGTGCCTCGAAGGCACTTGATTGGTTGAGGGAGATTGAGGCGGCATTTTCGTATCACCCATGTAGATCGAGTTGACAGAGTTAGCTATGCCTCCTACCTTCTGAAGGGAGGAGCGTCGCGGTGGTGGAGTTCTGTGGTCGGTGCTCGAGGAGTTGTTGAGGCATATATGATGACTTGGGAGGAGTTCAGAGTTGAGTTCGAGTTACAGTATTGCACGCAGGATACGAGAAGCAAATTAGAGCGGGATTTTATTCACTTGCAACAGGGATCAATGACAGTACAGGAGTTCATTAATACTTTTAATGATAGAGCTCAGTTTGCGCCACATCAGGTGGCAACCGAGGACCGAAAGGTCAATATGTTTATCGAGGGGTTGAGGCAAGAAATCCGGGAGTTCGTGGGGATGTTGCGTGACCCCCCCTTCTCATCAGCGATGGAGTACGCCAGTCGCAGGGAGAGAGATTTCGAGAGGCAGAGGGAGCAGTCGGCTCCCCAGAGACAGCGTATTGAGCAGCCGAGTCAGGGGCATGGTTCGGGATCATCGAGATTTTACAGAGAAAGCCGTCAGGGCGGTTATTCTGAGCCGCAGGGACATAGTTCAGGGGGCCGTCGAGACCAGGGTCGGGGTGAGAGGTAGTCTGGGCAAAGTCAGGGCCAGAGTCATGGCCAGTGTCAGGGGCAGAGACAGCAGGGTTAGGGGCAGAGGCAGGGACAGTGGCAAGAGAGTGGTGGTAGAGGACCTCGAGATTCAGGGAGCCGGGTTGATAGTTCGACTTCTGGGGAGAGAGATTGCTAGCGGTGCCATCACCGACATGTAGGGTCGTGCGCCCCCGAGCATCTTCGCTGTTTCCGGTGTGGCCAGTTTGGTCACACTGCCATCGCATGTACTTTTCAGGAGTCTCTTTGCTTCCGGTGCGGGAAGCCGGGTCACATGTCTCGGGATTGTCCGAACCCGAGCGCAGGGTTTCCGGGATTGAGTTCAGGTGGGGCCGGGGCATCAGGTCATCGTCAGCACCTCGGGGAGGTGGAGCACCGAGGGCTCGCGGCAGAGTTTTCCAAGCTTCGGCTGAGGAGGCGCGGGAGTCGCCTGATGTTGTTTCTGGTACGTTCATCCTTAATGGATTGCGTGTGTGTTAGTGCATCCTGTGTGACTATAGCAGTTTAAATATAGACGATATTTTGTAATAGTCAATTTGTTCGTAATTGCATATTAATACGTGTTTGATATATGTTTGTTATATGTTTGATATATGTTTGATATTGATTGTATGTATTTTTGAACTTGGTTGTAATTGATGTTTTACAATAAGTTCAAACATAAGTTCAAACATAAGTTCAAAAGATAAGTTCAAACATAAGTTCAAAGTCACTGGTTCGAACTTATGGAGGACAAGTTCGAAGGGCCTTTGGCTTGGTCGAACTTGTCTAGAGCAAGTTCGAATCAGGGGTTATAATTAAGGGTTAATTCGTTTTAATTAACAACTTTTGCAAAACTCGAGCAGAGATCAACGCAGAGGCGATCTCGAACTTGCAAGGCGATTTTGTGTTTGTTCTTGGAGAGAATCACGTGTCGGGGCGTTCTAGTGTTCGTCTATCATCGTGTGTGTCTCCGTGTTTCGTGTGCGTGGTCTTTCCATCAAACCGCTAACGAGGATTCCGCACTCGTTGGACGACGTCGCGTCAAGATTGGATCCGTAGGCAGGTGACCTTACAAGTGGTATCAGAGCCATAAGGGTGTTCTTGGTGTTCTTCGTGTTCATAAACAACATCCGTGGTTTCTTGGCGTTTTGGACGGGAAAAATCACATTTTTGGGTTACTTTTTCAAGTTATAGAAGCCAAATAACAGAGAAAAGTTTACATTAGTTCACCTTTTTGGTCGAAATCAGTATTTTTAGACTTAAAAATATTGGTTTAAACTGAAAACTTGAAAAAATCAAACTTTTAGCCGTTTTTAGAACTTGCGGCACTCGAACATAGAGGGTATTAGGGTTTGTTCGAATTTGACTGAAATTTCGAACTTGTCAGAAAATACGCTCCTCTTGAATTTAATTTAGGGTTTCATTCGAATTTGGCTGAGATTCGAATTTGCTAGCATTCGAATTTGTCAGATCTTCGAACTTGTCAGGAACCTCGAACTTGTCAGAATTTCGAATTTGTTGGATTCGAACTTATTGAAATTCGAATTTAATTTCAAACGAATTTATTATTAACCAAATTCGAACTTACTTAAGTTCGAAAGGGTTGATTTAAATTAATTTCGAATTAAATTAATTAAGTTCTAATTCAAAAAGTTTAGAAAGAATGACTAGTTTGCAAAAGATTATCGAAATGGACCACGAGGTTGGTAAGACAAATTCTCCACCAAAGCTGATGAGGTTGGAAGACTATTACTGGTGGAAGGATAGGTTTGCTGATTTCACTCGTTTTAATGACATGCGAATGTGGATCTGTATCGACGAGGGATACATTCCACTCACTCAGGAGTTTGAGGGTCGTCAGAGAGTCCTGACATAGCAGAAGATGAAGGATGATGACAAGAAACTATTTGAGGCTGAGAACAGAGCGTTTTCCATTATTCGCATGGCACTACCTCAGGAGATTCTACACACATTTAGGAATCATCGTACAGCTAAAGAGTTGTGGGATGCACTCGAGAAACGGTGTGAGGGAAATCCGAGGGTTAGAAAAGGAAGGACTGAGATGCTTAAGCAGCACCGCAATTTTCAAGGCATTGAAAAAAGAAAAGCTGGATGAGACAATCACGAGGTTCTACCACTTATTGACAGAGTTGGATGATCACGATGTCAAGTATCGTGAACTTGAGAAGATTGAGAAACTTCTTGATGCTTTACCAGCGAAATGAGAAATGTACGTAGCGCTCATAAAGCATGATGAAGAAAAATTCGAAACTCTTACTCTCGAAGGAGTCATTGGAACGCTGAGGGCTTACAACTTTCAGTTACTCAAGAAGGAAAGGGAATATGATCAGGTCCAAGATCCAGACATGTATTTTGGAAAATCAAAACCCTCTGTCGCGAGTGAACTGAAAACAACTACAGCTTTCTTCACAGGTGAAGCGTCTATTCCAGTGGACGTCGAAGAAACAAGTAGTCGGACTTTCTTAAGGTATTCTAAACCGGAAGATAAACCGACTCAATCAGCATCTACTTCTCAACAGTACACAAAGTTGTCTATGAGTGCGCAAGCAGCCAAACTCATCTGAATCTCTTGGCCTCGTTTGTTGCAGCATATGGAAATTGTGTATAAGGAAAAATCAACGATCCTGCGTTATGGGAAGATGACTATGATCGGGTAGATCCTGATGATCTGGAAGAAATGGATCTTCAATGGCAACTGGTCATGGTGACTCAGAGGGTTAAGAGATTCATAAAACGAACAGGAAGAAATCTGAACGTTAGCAACAATAAGATTGGGTTCGACAAATCCAACGTTAAGTGTTATAACTGTCAGGGATTAGGACACTTTGCTCGAGAGTGTCAATGACCCAAAGTTGAAAACTATCAGAATCAATATCAGGGGAGATATCAGCCTGGTAGTTCGGGTAATCAAGCGAACATTGCTGGTCTGGTAACCAACGTATCATCGGATAGACTTCTTGATGGGACGTATGATTGGAGTTCACATCCAGAGACTAATGCTAGAGCCTTCATGGCTGAAGTGACAGAGACTGGGGATGTCGGAGCAGAGGAAGTAACAGAGGACAGAGAAAAGAATGATACAAGTCCTGTGTTGGTGGAAAAGTCAGACAATCAGACTATTCTGGAGTTTGCTGCACAAATGGCAAACGTGGAATCAGATCATACAAAGGTAATTCTGAACTTTTCTACATTCCGTGATTTATGTGTTTTATGTGTTACTTCTAATGATAGATTAAATTTAATCTAGAAACACATAGCAATTTAACTGCTCAAATCGAATCCTTAAAATCAGATAATGCTAGCCTCTTAGATATAAAAGAAGATCTTAGGAATAATCTGAAAGCAGATGCTCAAGATGTAATAGTTCTAAAAGACAAACTAAGTGAGCAGTGTGTCAGGATAGAGCTTATGTATGAGCATGTTGAGGCTTTAACCAAAGAACTTACTTTTAAAGAGGTAGAGCTAGCTGAAGCAAAGGTTAAGGCTGCAGAGGTAAATAGTAAGTTAGAAAAGTTTAGGAACTCCTCACTGAATCTAGGGAAAATCTTAGATGCACAGCGTCAGCCTAAGAAACCAGTAGGTTTAGGTTATAAAGAGAGTCCTCCACCTTTTAACGATATTTATGTGCCTCAGCCTCAGGATAAAACTGATAAACTAGTTGAGTCAGAGGTAGCAGCTGAAACTGTTTCTGAATCTGATAAGGATAAATCAACTAAGGTGACTAATAATAATGCTACGATTAAGAAAGTCAAGTTTGTGCAGTCTTCTAGTGACAAAATTCTAGGAGAAGCTAAACCTGAAGTTAGTAATCAGAAAGAGGAAGTAGTCACGGTAGTTGAGAAGAAAGAAACTGACACTAGTGAGACACCAAAGTCAAAGGGCACACATAAGAAGTGAATTGATAAGATGTCTTGTTTTAGATGTCATGAAAGGGGACATGTTGCGTCTAGCTGTGCATATAAGAAGGTAGAATCTACACCTAGTGTTGGAAATCCTGAACAACATAAACCCTCTTCAAGTGTAGCAAGCACAAGTGGTTCTCAAAACTCTAAGAAGATTGTGAAGGCCACACCAAAGACTGCTGTTAGACAAGTACCTGTGTCGGTTAGACCGAATGAAGTGGTTAGGACTAATTCACCGAATAGAGCCCTAATCAATCTAGGTCAGGACCTCAACAATCTTATAGGAGTACAACACCTAGAAGGACTTACACTCCGGTTAGGTCTCACACTCCTCAAAGTCATCAGACACCAGGTAGAGCCCGGGGATATCAATCTGAAAAATGCCCTATAATAGAAATTATTCGAGGGCTCCACAGCAGATGCCTAACCAAAGGCCAAGAGTGAATTTAAATCACTCTGCGCCACAACAGGTTCTCAATTAAATGCCTAAGTCGCCTGAAAGGAGAGATGAGTTTTTGAAAGAGTTCACGTATGTGGATGAGAACGGTATTACCAAGTCAGTCATGGCTTGGGTTCCCCGTGATAACTAACTTGTATTCTTTCATGTGCAAGAGCAAACTACAGGTCTTAACAACAAGTGGTTCGTCGACAGTGGTTGCTCAAGGCACATGACTGGGGAAAGGAGTCTGCTCACAGACTTCAAGGGAGGGAACAAGGGATTCGTATCATTTGCTGGGAACAATGGAGGAAATATCACTGGAACAGAAGTGATTACTAATGGGACTATCACACTTGATCAAGTATATCACGTTGATAGACTTGCTCACAATCTCATTAGTGTCTCTCAGATCTGTGATAAGAAGAATTCAATTTTATTTACTGATACTGAAGCGTTAGTGCTGAAGCCGGGATTCAAAATTCCTGAAGAGTGGATTATGATGACAGCCCCAAGGAAGAACGATTTGTACATGCTGGACATGAACATCTCCGATTCATCGATGGGAACGATCTGTCTTTTGTCTAAAGCTTCAGAGATCGAATCTGTCTTCTGGCACAGACGCATGGCACACTTGCACCTGAGAAAAATGAACTACATCACTAAACATGAACAGGTGCAAGGTGTCCCGATGAAGAGTTTTCAGTTTGAAGACAAGTGTGTACCGTGCAAGAATGGCAAACAACACAAGAAGTCACATAAGTCTAAGACTCAGAACTCAATAGCTTCCACTTTCGATTTGTTGCATATGTACCTATTCGGACCTATCAACAAGTATAGGTGGTAGTTGGTATTGTGTAGTTATCACTGATGACTACTCACGTTTTTCATGGGTTTTCTTTTTAGGTACGAAGGACGAAACAACTACAAAGTTGATTGGGTTCTTAGACCTAGTCGAAAACTCCTATGGGACGAGGGTAAAACGTATCAGGAGTGATAATGGAACAGAGTTTAAAAACACAGTAATTAGTGTATATTGCCTATCTAAAGGTATAGTGCATCAATTTAGTGCACCATATGAGCCACAACAAAATTGGATGGCAGAACGAAAAAACAGGACTTTGATTGAGGCAGCAAGGACCATGCTCTCGGATTCAAAGCTTCCTACCATGTTTTGGGGGGAGGCAGTGAATACCGCTTGTCATGTTTTAAATCGGGTTCTTACTGTCAAATCATTGAACAAAACCTGTTATGAAGTTCTGAATAAAAGACCACCAACTTTAACTGGCTTCAAACCGTTTGGGGTACCGTGTACATTAATGAAAACAAAACATCAACCTATGTTTGGTGAAAAGGCTGACGAATGATATTTCCTAGGTTATGTGCCTAACTCACCAAACACAAGGGTTTTTAACAAATCAAGCGGTATGGTAGAAATTGTGTATAACATTGATGTAACAAGCTATACACATGAACCCCAAACTGGTCCGGAATGGATATTTGATTATGACTCATTGTTTGAATCATTTAACATTCCTTTGGATGGAAATGCAGGTACAATTGAAAATGACTTATCGTCATTAAATCTGAATGACGACGGTCAAGGTTTTCCAAAGACAAGCTTTCCATCAATTTCTGAGCCTACAACGAGAGAAGATGGGTCTCCAGTAGAGAATGATTATGAGTTACCTATAAACGAGAATCAGACTACCATTTCTACTTCCGAAGACAGTGATCATGAGGAAGAAAATGTACCGTCTGAGGTCGTTCCCCCGTTAGGTGAAATAGGGTCAAACTTAGGAGATAATCTTAGGGTCGATGAGATTGAAACGTCGAGGATAAACAAGGATCATCCGGTTGAAAGCATCATAGGAAATCCGCATTCTGGTGTGAGAACTAGGAGTAGTTTGAATAACAACACGGTGCTGTTGCGATGATTAACGACTCCGAGGTTTTTCACACTTGCCTTTATTCGCGTTTTATCTCACAAGTAGAGCCGAAGAATGTGCAAATGGCACTGAAAGACAATTCTTGGGTTGAAGCGATGCAAGAAGAACTGACACAATTCAGAAAGCTAGAAGTATGGGAGTTAATGCCGCTACCGCGAGGAGAAATTGCTATAGGAACCAAATGGGTTTTTAAGTGCAAGAGAGATGATCGGGGTATTGTCACTCGCAACAAGGCAAGACTTGTGGTAAAGGGATTCAACCAAGAAGAGGGAATCAATTACAATGAGGTGTTTGCACCAGTGGCAAGGCTCAAAGCAATTCGTCTGTTTCTAGCCTTTGCGTCCTTCAAGGGATTTAAAGTCTACCAGTTGGATGTAAAGAGTGCATTCCTGTATGGCAAGGTGAAGGAACTGGTGTACGTTGAACAACTGCCCGGGTTTACAGATCCAAAGTATCCAGACAGAGTGTATCGTCTTGATAAGGCTCTGTATGGATTACATCAAGCACCAAGGGCATGGTATGAGACACTATCAACTCATCTTTTAGACAACGGGTTTGAAAGAGGGAGAATTGATAGTACATTGTTCGTGAAGAGAAAGGGAGAAGATTTTATCTTGGTACAAGTGTACGTGGATGACATCATTTTCGGGTCATCAGACTAGCAGATGTGTAAAGATTTCGAGAAGGTGATGAAGTCAAAGTGTGAGATGAGTGCTATGGGAGAGTTAAACTTCTTTTTGGGTTTGCAAGTTGAACAGAGGAAGGAGGGCATGTTTATCCATCAGACGAAGTATGTCTACGATATTCTGGAGCGCTACGGGATGGAGGGAACAAAGCTGACTGCTCACTTTATTACACCGATTCAAGTGAATCACAATCTCGGACAGGGTACAGAAAGTGATACTGATGTGGATCCGACTCTATATCGGGCCATGATCGGGTCACTTATGTATTTAACAGCTTCTAGACCTGACATAATGTTTGTTGTGTGTATTTGTGCTAGGTTTCAAGCTAACCCGAAAGAGATGCATATGAAAGCTGTGAAGCGGATTCTGAGATACCTCAAGTCAAAACCGAAGCTGGGACTTTGGTATCATGCTGATGGTGATATGGAGTTGGAAGCATACACGGATTCAGATTATGGAGGTTGCAGCTTGAATCGAAAGTCAACAACTGGAGGTTGTCAGTTCCTTGGAGGGAGGCTGGTATCCTGGAAATGCAAGAAACAGACTTCGGTAGCCGTGTCAACCTGCGAGGCCGAATATGTAGCTGCTGGTAGTTGCTGTTCACAGGTTTTGTGGATACAACAACAATTGCGGGATTACGGTTTGACTTACACTCATACTCCCATTAGGATAGATAATCAATCTACTATTGCTATAGCTAATAATCCAGTTAAACACAGTAAAACAAAGCACATAGACATAAGACATTATTTTATACGTGATTGTGCTGAAAAGAACTTAATAAAACTGGTAAAAGTGGCAATGGAAGATAATAATGTTGATTTATTCACTAAAGCTTTTGATAAGTCACGCTTTGAGTTGTTAGTTCAACTGAATGGTACGCGTAATCCAGAGTAACTTGACCTTAGTATATTTTCTTTCTGTTTATAGTAAGTTAGTAGTTAAGTATAATTTATTTCCTTTTATAGTAAGTTAGTAGGTTACTTTTTTAGCTTATTTTTACAAAATGAAAAACAAAAGAAAAAAGAGAGAAAACCATAAAAAAAATTCAAAAAAAAGAGAATATTAGAAAATTGAGTCAAGTCTTAGATACATAGGTTCAAAGTTACGAAAAATTAGCACAGTCTCACACATAATGCACCTTAAACTCTAAGTATGTACATTTTCCTGGTTGATGTGTTGGTAGGCATAAAACACAAAGGAAATCCTAACAGCTAATAAAATATTCAAGAAAAAGTCATATGTGTAACTAACTTAGATGTATGACCAAATGGTCTTAATTTCTATGTTAGAGACATACAGACAATGATTCTAAATGAGGTATGCAAATATTTTAGGGGATGTATGGCAACATCAAATACATCTTAAAGAAAAGAAAAGAAAAGAAAAATTTTGATAAAAATGAGAGAGTCAAAGCAAGTCGCTTTGTTGTACGTAAGTACAGACCTGTCACCTCTGTTTTGACTCTAGTTAGCAAGATAAGTCGCTTTGTTGTACGTAAGTACAGACCTGTCACCGCTGTCTTTCTAGCTTTGAATAAACTCTAAGACAAACTAAGACACTCTGCTGTATGTGAATACAGAACTGTGTCCGACGTTTGCCTTTTAAAGAAAACTTGCAATACCGAAAAGTTAAAATCATTGTGTGTCTGCTTTGATTATAGAAGTATGTCTAAGTATGGGACACGTAAGGTAGTTTCTTGATAAATAAAAAGGCCAATGGATATTCCAAAGTGTAAAATGTTTAAAGGGAAAATCATACCGACAATCGACTTGGTTTATATTTCACAACAAACAATCAAAAGAATAAAAAATTCCTAAGTGTGAAAGTGTTATACTGAAAGTGCGTATTGACACCGCTATCTGATTGAACCTTTCTTTGACTTTCTCACAAAAATATTCTGTTAGTATAGGCCGAAAATTTTAAAAGAAGTTTAGAGTAGCTTAAGTTTAAATTTTGTTCAATATTTTATTTTATTATATTTATTTTTTATTTTATTATATTTTATTTTAGGTAGGAAAAAGGTCAAAGTTACTAGGATGCATTTTTGGTTGAATAAAAAAATATTGCGTGAACACCTGTAGCTTGGTGGGAATAATTTTGCAAGGTTTGAAAAATTTCGTTACACGAAAAAGTTGAATTTTATTCAAGTATTTTCAAAATTTTCATCAAATTCGAAAGTCAGACAAATTCGAACTAACCTTCGAATTTGTCAGGAAGTTCGAACATATGGCAAGTTCGAAGGTAGTTGGTATAAATAGGTCAACAGTACGTCATTTAAGTCACCTACCTTCGACTTTAATCATTCGAACTTGTGTCCGGCGATCTCGAATTTGTTGCTTCGAACTTGTCGCATTCGATTTTCTTCCTATTCCTCGAAGTTTTGCACACTTTTCTCGAACCTACTCGCATACTTAGGTATAATAATCATTATTATACAAAGTTTGGGTAGTTTAGGACCTTTTTTTGGCAAAAAATCGAGTTTATTTGATAGTTTTTGGGTTTGAACTATGTGGTTTAAAATCACAAGTTTTAACCGGTAAAAGTTCAAATAAAACACATATAACTTCGATTAGAACCCAATAGGACTAGACTATGCTATTTTTTTTAAGTCAAACGGGGTTAAAATCTTGGATTTTTGTTTGAAAATGACCGACTTCGAACATGTTCTTCTGTTCGAACTTGTTAGAAAGTTCGAACTTGTTGAAATATCTACAAGTTCGAAGTCACTCAAGTTCGAACATAATCCTCGAATTTGTTTAAATTCGATTGTTTTATTCGAACTTGTATAAATTCGAATGTGTTGAATTTCGAACTTATGTAAGTTCAAAATTATGCAAATTCGAAATAAAGAAGTTTCACTTTATTTTTCATTACTAATATTAGTTGTTGTTTCTGTGTGCAGATATGGGTGATCGGGCTTTCTTTAATAAATATAACATGGTTATGTCTGTAGATATGGAATTACCCGAAGCTCAACCGTACCGGCATATGATCGAGTTTTTGACTCAGTCGCGAGTCTCATATGCTCTGACTCATAATCTGCAAATCATTCTGCCTTATGTACGTCAATTTTGGGAACATCTCCAAGTGGATTGCTCAGTGACGCCAACAGTTCTAAGAACAAGGGTTGGGGGACAGCCAATCGTATTTTCAGCTGATATGTTGTGTCAAATCCTACAGCTAGGAACAGAGAACCAAGAGGCGGGACCTATAGATTTTCCAGTTCATATAAGGCAAGCGGCATTTGTGAGAATGGAGCAGAGGCCAAGACGTAGAGCACCGGCAAGCAGAGCTCCGGTAGCTAGATTATCGTCTAGCCGACAATCAGAATCTACTGCAGCTGGTCCATCCACAACAGCTGCAGGCCCATCGAGTTCGGCCCCCCAATTTGATCAGAGGGCGCAAACTCTAGAAGAAATATGGGCGCAAGGGACATCAGTGGAGCAAAATATTGCTGAACAACTGGTCCAGGATGTTTTAGACCCACCGGCTGAGTTCATTGATATTTTTAAAGAGATTGATGAATACCAGCCATCTGAAGCTGAGCATATGGACACAGAAGTCTAGGTTGAAGAAGCAGGAGAAAGAATGCAGACTGAGGCTGAGGGTCAAGCAGAGACCGCCTCCGAGTCTAGTTCTGAGGAAATAGAAGTTGTTGAAGCTGTTGATCCGGCTGTCGGAATTGGCAGATATGGATCAAGACTAGCGGTCTGTAGATGAAAAATGACAAGACGAGCAGGTAGAGATACAGAGGAAGAAGATTCATATTTTGAAGAAGAAGAGGAAGTTCCACTCGTACCTAGGCATAGGGCGAGGCGGCATACATTCATGCAGGGAGCTCCATCCACTTCGGCTCCTGAACTTGTGTTACCGGCTGCTCCATTAACTCCAACCACCGCTCCATAAACATCCGCCTCCACTCCATCAACATCAACTACATTCACTGACAATCAGCGGTTCACAGAGCTGAAAGAAAAGGTGGACTTCCAAATAGTCCAAAATTTTCAACTTTCAACTGCAGTGAAAGAGCTACAAGCGCATAATGCCAGACTCGATCAAGAAAATACAGAATTGAAGACAATTGTAGCTGATCAGCAGTCTGAGATAAAAACAATGAAAACTCTCCTAGAGCAGTTATTGAAAAATCTGCAAGCTCAAGGGGAGAGTAGTTGCAAGGAAGCTGAGGTGAGGAGAGAAGATGACTCAGGCAATGATCCAGATGCTTGAAGAGAGAGTGAGCTAGCAGATCTTTCTCAAAAGACTGCTCAGCAAGCTCAAATTCAGGGGGAGCTTAGTCAGTCGGGTGTGAGAGAAGGAAGCGAAGGAGAAGCTTCAAAGACTACTGAGCATGAAATGATTGAAGCATTGTGGGGCCTTGATGATGAAGAGGATATTGGCTTTGATCAAGAAGACTTGGAGGAAGGAGAGTTTTTTCTAGAAGAGATTGTGGATTGGAAGTCGGATGACGAGGTTGTAGAAGACGAGGATGAAAATGTTGATGAAGTAGTCTTCCCAAAACAACCTATCACTGAACAATATATTCATAATGATCAGAACGTGATAGACATAGATGAGATTAAATTAGATTCTATGGATGATTCCGAATCTGACTTGGTTGAAAAGGAGCAAACTAGAGAAGAAATAATAAAACTATGGTTCAGAATGGAAGAAAAGAAGACAGATCTGAAGATGAAGAAGAGAATGAGAGTGCCAAGTCCTGGAAATCTCTCAGGAGGAATCTTAAGCTGGTTCTTTGATAGAGAACTGCAACTATTTGTACTCAAGAGAAGAGATGGGCTTCAGTACTTGAGGAGAACATTGAAGGTTTTCAACACCCTGCCCAAGTGTGAAGTGAAAGAGTTGGCTCGGAAAGAATTGATCAACCTAGGAGATGACCCATATGCTAGAGTTGTTGCTAAGATTATACGAAGGGAGGGTCGATCTGGAAGGTTCGAAAGGCTTAAGCCTAGATATGGGAAAAGAGTTGAAGATCCGTCAAGAATGGATCCTCACACTGGAAAGCCTTGGGCTAGGATGGTTTACAAGCCAGTCCGATGTCTCAAGAAAGTGCCGATGAAGTCAATGCCACAGGATGTACTGAGCAACATGAAGTGGTGGTATGTTGAAAATGAGACGGCGGAAGGAGTGATGGAGGACTACCAGGACAAAGTAATTTTGAAAGTATTCGATCCACTGCGTCTTATCAACTTATCTAAGGACGACCTGAGAAAACCTCATGATCAACCGATTTTCTTTCATGAAGGCTGGAGATCAGAAGGCAGGAAGTTCCAGAAGGTAGTTAGAGTTTGTATAGATCAGGGATTCTATGCTGGTAGTAGTTTATATAGTTCTAGTACTTAGACAAAATATATATAGTTAGAAGCTATCGTCAAGGGGGAGTCTGTTAGAGCATCCTGTGTGACGATAGCAGTCTAAATATAGACGATATTTTATAATAGTCAATTTGTTCGTAATTGCATATTAATACGTGTTTGATATATGTTTGTTATATGTTTGATATTGATTGTATGTATGTTTGAACTTGGTTGTAATTGATGTTTTACAATAAGTTCAAACATAAGTTCAAAGATAAGTTCAAAGATAAGTTCAAAAGATAAGTTCAAACATAAGTTCAAAGTCGCTGGTTCGAACTTATGGGCCTTGGGCTTGGTCGAACTTGTCTAGAGCAAGTTCGAATCAGGGGTTATAATTAAGGGTTAATTCGTTTTAATTAACAACTTTTGCAAAACTCGAGCAGAGATCAAGGCAGAGGCGATCTCGAACTTGCAAGGCGATTTTGTGTTTGTTCTTGCAGAGAATCACGTGTCGGGGCATTCTAGTGTTCGTTTATCATCGTGTGTGTCTCCGTGTTTCGTGTGCGTGGTCTTTCCGTCAAACCGCTAACGAGGATTCCACACTCGTTAGACGGCGTCACATCAAGATAGGATCCGTAGGCAGGTGACCTTACAGTGCGTTTATTTTATGTGACTCGGGATCTGATGTTCATATGTGTCTGCATCATTCTGTGATTATTTTTCCATGCCTTATTCTGAGTTGTCTGTTCTCGTTATTGTCGAGCGAGTGGATGGTAGTACTGTGTTAGTGAGTCATACCTATAGATATTGTGCATTAGAGATAGACGATCACCGATTTTCCATAGACTTGATGCCTATGGAGATTAGTAGTTTTGATACGATTGTAGGCATGGATTGGTTGACGGCACGGCAGGCGGATATCTTTTGTTCCAAGAAGATGATTCATACTCCCATTTCCGATTCCGAGTCCACGATTGTGTGTGGCGAGAGGCGTAGAGGAGAGATGAGTATAGCGTCGCTGGTGCAGGCACAAAGATACATGGCGAAGGGGTGTGCCACGTATTTAGCTTATGTAGTGGATGCGAAGAAGGAGAAGAGGGAGATAGGAAATGTGCCAGTGGTCAAAGATTTCCCCGATGTATTTCCGGATGAGTTGTCAGGCCTGCCGCGTGATCGACAGGTTGAGTTTCGGATCGACCTAGTTCCTGGGGCTGATCCTATTGCGTGTACGCCATATCTGTTAGCTCCTACCGAGATGTGCGAGATGATGACGCAGCTTCAGGATCTTCTGGATCGTGGGTTCATTCGCCCCAGTTCTTCCCCCAGGGGAGCCCCTGTGTTATTCGTGAAGAAGAAGGACGGGTCGATGCGCATGTGTATAGACTATAGGGAGCTTAATAGGGTAACGGTGAAGAATCGTTATCCATTGCCGAGGATTGATGACCTATTTGATCAGCTTCAGGGGGCGAGCTACTTTTCGAAGATCGATCTGTGTTCGGGGTATCACCAGCTGCGAGTCAGAGACGAGGACGTGCCTAAGACAGCGTCCCGTACCAGATATGGTCATTATGAGTTTTTAGTCATGCCGTTTGGGCTGACTAACGCCCCAGCAGCGTTCATGGACCTAATGATTAGGGTCTGCAGGCCGATGCTCGACCTGTTCATGATAGTGTTTATCGATGATATTCCGATCTCCTCGAGGAGTAGCGAGGAGCACGACCAGCATTTGAAAGAGGTGTTGAGCACTTTACAAAGAGAGAGAGAGAGAGGCTATATGCCAAGTTTTCTAAGTGCGAGTTCTGGCTCAGTGAGGTGCAGTTCTTAGGGCATGTAGTGACGAGTGAGGGAGTTAAGGTGGATCCCGCGAAGATTGAGGCGATTATGAGTTGGGGCCAACCCACAATTATATTAGAGGTTCGCAGCTTCTTGGGTTTGGCCAGGTATTATCGGCGGTTTATCGAGAACTTTTCGCATATCGCAGTACCTTTGACGATGTTGACCAGTCAGTCTGCGCCATTTGTATGGACCGAGGAGCATGAGAGCGCCTTCTGAGAGTTGAAGAATCGGTTGTGTAGGGCTCCGATTCTAGCGTTGCTGGAGGGTTCTGAGGACTTTGCTGTTTATTGTGACGCCTCATTTACCGGGTTGGGATGTGTACTGATGCAGAGAGGCAAGGTAATTGCTTATGCCTCGAGACAGCTGCGGAGTTACGAGCTGAGTCGGCCGGTGCACGATTTAGAGTTGGACGCCATTGTCTTTGCCTTGAAGATATGGTGACATTATCTTTATGGGACGCCCTTCACAGTGTACACCGACCATAAGAGTTTATAGTATTTATTCAGCCAGAAGGAGCTGAACATGAGGCAGAGGCGCAACATGGAGCTCCAGAAGGATTACGATTGCGATATTCAGTACCACCCAGGGAAAGTTAATGTGGTGGCCGACGCTTTGAGCAGGAGATCCTATGAGCAGATGGTTACGTCTCGAGCTTCTCGATTGGAGGTCACGTCGACCTTAACTGACGGGTTACGGGTGGCTCAGGGGGAGGGATTGAGAGTTGAGAATGTGCAGCGGGAGAGGTTGGCTGGGTAGCTGAGGTTGTTGAGTAGAGATGACAAAGGATTGATACCCTTCGAGGTCGAGTGTGGGTCCCTAGAGTAGGCAGTTTGCGGCAGCTGATTCTAGACGATTCTCATAAGTCTAGGTTGTCGATTCATCCGGGCAGCACGAAGATGTACCAAGATTTGCGAGTTCATTACTGGTGGCCAGGGATGAAGAGGGACGTAGGGAAGTATGTGGAGGCGTGTATGACGTGTCTGAGGGTTAAGAGCAAGCATCAGAAGTCGCATGGTACACTTCAGCCGTTAGAGATTCCAGAGTGGAAATGGTATGATATCACCATGGACTTCATAGTGCGACTCCCGCGGACTGTTCGTGGGAATGATATGATCTGGGTTATCGCCGATCGGCTTACGAAGAGCGCCACACTTCTTGGCCGTTTGCGGGACTATTTCGATGGATTAGTTGGCGCACCTTTACATCAGTGAGATCGTTGTGAGACATGGAGTTCCGAGATTGATCACGTCCGACAGAGACAACCGGTTCGTGTCGCGGTTCTGGCAGAGTTTTCAAGGGTAGTTGGGTACCCGAGTCCAGTTGAGTACAGCTTACCATCCTCAGACAGGGGGTCAGACTGAGCGGACTAATCAGACACTGGAGGATATACTGCGAGCTTGTGTTATTGACTTTGGGGGTAGCTGGGATCTTCATTTGCCGCTTGTTGACTTTGCGTGTAATAATAGCTACCATGCATCTATCGGCATGCCTCCGTTTGAGGCTCTTTATGGGCAGATTCTTCTTCTTTTCTAAGAACTTCCAGGGCTTGAAGCTGTTCTTCTCTAAACTCAAAATATTTGTGCATAGGAAGACCCATTTCTTTGGCCCTGGCTTTGTGAAATTGGATTTCTGCTGCTTTCTGCTGTTGAGGATCAGTTGCTGCTTTTTCTTTACCCTTAGCTGCTGTAGTGACAGCAGCTTCAGGACTTTCCTCCTCCTCCTCTTCTTCTTCTAAGATCAGATGCCTCCTTCTGCTGCTTGGCCTGCCCTCAGGAATAGTTTCCTCCCCCTTAGACTGAGCAGGGATTGGAGATTCAACCTGAGTAGACTGAGCAGCATGAGAGGCACCTTCTAGTGTACCTGTTGAGGCTCCTGCTTGTTGACCAGTTTGTGCTGCAGGCACTGGTTTCTCCTTAGAAGAAGAAGTTTTCTCCCCCTTAGACTTAGTCTTAGAGGCAGACGACTTCTCCCCCTTTGAAGGAGATGGACCAACACCTTCAACACCCGGTCTGCCTGAAGACACAAAGTCATCAGGCTTGCCAGCAGTTTTGGCAGCAGGCCTGGGGCCAACAAGGCTATTCACTAAGAATGCCAAGTTGTCCTTCACCTCTGCAAGCTAGGTAAGACAGGACTGAAGAGAAGAGGATTGTGTATCAGCAAGGGAGGTCAGCTTAACAAGGTTTTCCCTATCAGACTCAGTGAACAGCAAACTTTGAAGCTGTGCAAGATGTAATTCGAGAGAATCTTGCACATCAGCAAGGTTTGATGACACAGAATTTGAAAGGGAGCTAATAAGGGTGTTCAAGCTGGCCAAAGTATTAGGAAGAGTAGTGTTGCAAGAAGTTAGGAGAGTTGACAGCTGTTGAGAAATAGCTGTTATTGAGGACACAGAATCCTGTTGCAGTGAAAGAATGGAGGAGAGGGAGTTGGACACATTTTCCAGCTGTGCAGTGAGTGCAAGCAGCTATGGAGAAGTATCTGTTTGTGGAGTAGCAGGGAAGGAGTCTTTGAACAAATCAAAGAACCCCTTAAGCTGTTCAGACACAGAGTCTGAAATAATAGAGGGTAGAGAGGTCATAGCAGTTTCCAAAGAACCAACTTTGTTGGTCAGCAGAGAAAGCTGATCCTTCAAAGGCAGGTCTTTGGGAGATGGAGGTGTATGGGTTGACTGTTTAGATTTGGTGGATGGAGAAGATGATGATGAGGCTGGTGTATGAGGGTGTGATGGAGAGGGAAGAGGAACATTTGAAAGAAGCTCCATAGCTTGGGCAAAAGTAATGTGGCCCAGCTTGGAGGGGTCAAAGGGTCCTTCAGCAGTGGCTGTAGCTGCATCACCAGGAAGAGAGGTTGATGTTTGGGGCCTTTCAGATGCTGCTTGTGTTGCAACATCTTCATGAAGACCAGTGGTGGTTCCCTCTACAGTGCCTTGGTTTTAAAGCACCTCATCATTGGGAAATGGGATATGCATTTCAACATCAGCAGTGGTGAAACCTGCTGATGGAGTTTGCATGGAGGGAGCAGCCTCACCAGAGGGATGATATGATCCCTGCGGTTCATCAGCTTGGGTGGTTGGTCCCTCAGCAGCTGTTTGGTGTAGAACAGCTGTATCATGGGGAGCAGAAGTTGAAGGCTGATCTGCTGGTTGGTCTAGACCAGCAGGTTTGACACCTTGTGCAGAGTCAGGGTGTGAAGAAGTTTGAGTGGGGGACAGTGTGGACGCAGTGTGGAGTGGAGAGGGCTCCTGTCATTCAATATCCTCAGCCTGTTGGGAGGCTGGGATAGTTGATGTGGCTGTCTCCGTTTGTACAAATGGTTCCTGTTGGGAGGAACCAGAGGGTCTAGGCTGACTCTGAGTAGACTCAGGTTGGAGTGAAGCATGCTCCAATTGGGCTGAACCTTCTCCCAATATAGGAGAGGCAGCTGGGGTTTCTTCTCTTACAACTGAACCCTGTTGAGAGGGAACAGAGGAGGTGGTTGTTTTGGCTGGTTTCTTTTTGGAGATGGATTTTCGTTGGTAGTGAAAGGATGAAGTGGGTGATTATGAGAGGAGATGAGGGGTTCAGACTGGACAGGTTTTGAGACTGGGTCAGAAACAGGTGGGTTGGCCTGTTCCATAGTCTCAGGCGCCACAGAGGCACCAGCCACAGAGGCTTGAGGTTCAACGAATGAACCAGGGTGAGGAGCCTGCTCCCCTTCAGCCACAGAGACTAAGGGTTCAGGCTCAGACTGGCTTTGGATTTTCTTATGGGAGCAGCAGCTTCTGGATCCACCCTCACATCAGAGGGTCCTTCCACCAAACCTAACAACCTCCTCATTGGTGTGGACAGAGGAGGCTCATTGGGTAGAACAGGGGTATAGAAAACTCTATTCCCTATGACAGGGAATGCACCAGACTTAAGTAAAGGCTGAGAGTTTTATAGATGCTCACCACAGTGATGCTTGAAGATGAGGCTCAGAAACCTGGGATATCGGACAGCAGCTGATCTTGGCTCTTGCTGCACCAGGTTCCTCATGTTCAGAAATATCCACTTAGCCATATCAATGGTAGTCCCATCCACCAGCTGTAGGACTATTGGGATTTCATCACGGCTCAGTTGGTCAAATGAACCAACTTTGCTGCTGAAGCTCATCATTACTGAAGCAAATAAGAAGCTGTAAGTGGGGGACAACTCCTTCCTGAATAAAGTAGCTCCAATTTTGGGTCCTGCTACACCACAGAAGCGTAGCAGATTTCCCATTTGTTCATCCTCAGCTTGAGGCATGTCATAAGTTTCAGCAGTTGGAAGATGAAGCACTTCCCTGAGAAGATCAGTACTAATCTCAATGGTCTGAGCCCCATTGAGAATAGTACCCTTGATGACTTTGGTGTCGGGGTTGTTGGCACAGGTGTACCAGAACTCATACACCATCTCCTGATACAGGACACCAGGGGATGCAGTCATTGCATAGTTCAACGGATGAACTTTTAAGAACTCCACCATTTCTTCATACCCTTTTCCCAGATAGTTCTTGGGTATGGTCAGATTTGCAATGTAGTTGGTGGGTTTGATGGTCAGCATTGTGGTGACTGATGAGTGTTTGACAACATCATCACCAACGAACACTGGAAGAAGGGGATTAGGTCTGTGAGCCATTTGGGAAGTTTTGAGGTTTGGAGAAGCAAAAGACACTTAGTCGATTTTTAGGGTTCTTGAGGATTTCTGGAAATGATGAGGAAGACGAAGATGAAACAGTAGTTGGGTATTTATAGGATTTGAATGTGAGTGTGTAAGAGAGAGAGGGTTTGGGCGGTTGATTTGAAAAGGCCGTTAACGGAAAACGGAACGGTTGTCCATGTCAGACCGTTTGTCAGACCACTTGAGCCCCTTTTAATCACTAACACACGTAACCCACATTATCTGCAGTAATTAAGTTAAATAAATCATAAATTAAGTAATTAAGTTTGAAGAAAGGTAATTAAAACTGTTGGTCCAAGCTGTTGGTCAAACCTGTGATGAGCAGAGTCGTCACAAGCTGTGCATTCTTCAAGCTGTTCCCTCAGCCTGTTCAGCTATGTAGGAACAGGTTGTGTTCAATAACTGAGCAGGTTACAAGACAATGTCTTGTAAATCAGTGTGAGAGAATGAGCAGAATGAAGAGTGGACCATCAGACCAGGCTGGATGAGTAAACTGTCTTTATTCAGCCTGTTGTATGTTCAAGCTGTTCAAGGATTTCAGAAAAATGGCTAAGTACAGAACATGCAGAGCCTGTTCTGTTTAAGCTGTTCTGAGAAACTTGACCAGTGTGAGACATACAAAGTTTTAGACCTTTGAGGACACTTAGTCACTTTTGTTTAACAAGCCCAGCTTGCTGACAAGGTAATTAAACCTTGTTTCATCCAGAGGTTTGGTGAAAATGTCTGCAAGCTGTTCATTTGTGGAAATAAAACTTACCTCCACATTACCTTTCTGAATGTGATCCCTGATGAAGTGATGTCTGACTTCAATATGCTTTGTTCTTGAATGAAATACTGGATTGTTGGAAATGGCTATGGCACTTGTGTTATCACATAGAATAGGAATTTTCCTATACACAAGTCCATAATCTTCAAGCTGATGCTGCATCCACAGGATCTGCCCACAGCAGCTTCCAGCAGCAATGTACTCAGCTTCAGCAGTAGAAGTAGACACAGAGTTCTGCTTCTTGCTGCACCAACTTATCAACTTACCACCAAGGAGTTGACATCCATCTGTTGTGCTTTTTCTGTCTAGCCTGCAGCCTGCAAAATCAGAATCTGAATAACCTGTTAGTTCAAGGCTTGAATCTTTGGGATACCAAAGACCCAAACCTGGTGTACCCTTCAGGTATCTGAAGACTCTTTTAACAGCAGCTAGATGAGATTCTTTTGGATCAGCTTGAAACCTAGCACACAGACAGGTGGCAAACATAATATCAGGTCTACTAGCAGTTAGATACAGCAAGCTCCCAATCATACCTCTGTAAGCTATTACTGAAACAGCTTTGCCACTGGCATCAGCATCCAATTTTACATTGGTTGCCATTGGGGTTTTAATAGGAGAACTGTGATCAAATTTGAACTTTTTCAAAAGATCTAAAGTGTACTTTCTTTGATTTATAAAAATTCCGGTTGAGGTTTGTTTAACCTGTAATCCTAAAAAGAAAGTTAGTTCTCCCATCATACTCATTTCATACTTGGATTTCATGAGTAATGAAAAATTCTTGCACAACTGCTCATTAGTAGAACCAAATATTATGTCATCCACATAAATTTGAACAAGCATAATATCAGACTTCACCTTCTTTATAAACAGTGTGGTATCCACTTTACCTCTGGAATACCCATTGCTCATAAGGAAATCAGTAAGAGTGTCATACCAGGCTCTAGGGGCTTGTTTGAGACCATAGAGAGCTTTGTCCAACTTATAGACGAAACCTGGATGTTGTTCATTTTCAAAACCTGGAGGCCGCTTGACATAAACTTCTTCTTGCAGCTTCCCATTCAAAAATGCACTCTTCACATCCATTTGAAATACTTTAATGCTCTTATGAGCAGCATAGGCTAGATACAAACGAATTGCTTCTAGCCTGGCCACAGGAGCAAATGTTTCATCATAATCAATTCCTTCCTCCTGTCTATAACCCTGAGCAACCAGTCTAGCATTATTTCTAATGACATGACCTTGCTCATCCATCTTATTCCTGAAAACCCATTTGGTGCCAATTATGGTTTTACCTTTAGGAGCAGGGACCAGCTTCCATACCTTGTTTCTCTCAAACTGATTGAGCTCTTCTTGCATGGCAGTGATCCAATTGGCATCTTTTAGTGCTTCATCCACCTTCTTTGGCTCCATCAATGAAACAAAACTAGAGAACATACAAAAGTTCCCTAAGCTGTCCCACCGTGTTTGTACCCCTTTGTTGATGTCACCAATTATTTGATCATTAGGGTGACACCTGATCCACTTAGGATCATTTTTCAATGATGATTCATCTGAGTTGTTAACATCTTCAGCAGGTCCTGTTGAACTGCTCTCAAGATTTTCAGACACACTGTTGTCTTGAGCCTGTTCACTTGTTGAACAAGTCTGACCACTGTTGAACATATCAGCAGTAGAACTAGGAAAATCAGCATTGATAGGTTCAGGACATGCAGTTGTAATTAAGTTAGTACACTTATTCACACAGCGTGTATTGACATAATCATCATCATGCCCATCATGATTAACAGGTTCCACACTGGGTGTAGTGGAAGCTTTTGAGTCCTCTTCACTGTTTGAATGCATCAGATCATCGAAGTTTAATTCTCCTGAAACTGATTCAGGAACAGCTTTGGTGGAAGCATTCTTGGACTCTTCAAAGGTGACATTTATAGATTCATCTATCACCTTTCTTTTGTTGTTGTACACTCTGTAGGCTTTGGAGATAGCAGAGTAGCCAACAAACACACCTTCATCAGTTTTTGGTTCAAACTTTGACAGTTGATCCCTTTGATTCAGAATGAAACAGGGACACCCAAACACATGGAAGTAACTGACATTTGGCTTCCTCCCTTTGAGCAGCTCATAGGGAGTCTTGTTGGATCTTTTCACCACTAAGGATCTGTTTTGAGTGAAGCAGGCAGTGTTAACAGCTTCAACCCAGAATGATGAAGGTAAACCTGATGCACACAGCATGGTTTTAGCAGCTTCAATGAGAGTTCGGTTTCTCCTTTCAGCAACTCCATTTTGTTGTGGAGTTCTTACAGCTGAAAAGTTTTGAGTGATTCCTTTCTCTTCACAGAAGTCCTCAAGAATACTGTTTCTGAATTCAGTACCATGATCACTTCTAAGCTGCTTCACTTGGGCAGAGTTCAGCATTTCCATCTTTTTCACAAATCCAATAATTTCTCTAGCAGCCTCTCCTTTGCTCTTCAGAAAGATTACCCATGTGTACTCAGAGAACTCATCACTCATTACTAGAGTGTATCTTCTTCCTCCTAGACTTGGGACATTTATAGGTCCAAACAAGTCCATGTGAATTAAGAAGAGCGGAGTATCAATAGAGAAGTTATGTTTGGATTTAAAAGATGATTTTCTCTGCTTGCCTTTCTCACAAGCTGTGCAGAGTTTATCTTTAACAAAGGTCATAGAAGGCAAACCTGTCACCAACTCTTTCTTACAGAGTTTATTGATGTTCTTGAAGTTCAGATGTGACAGCCTTTTGTGCCATAACCAGTTTAAGTCTGCATTTGTTCTTGTGAGAAAGCAGGTTTCAGTTGTGGGATCAGCAGATTGCATGTCCACAACATATACACCTTTCTTTCGTTGAGCACATAGAACAACTTTGCCTTGGGGATCCAATATGTAACCCAGGTGCTCATCAAAATTAACCTTGTAGCCAGCATCACACAGTTGGCTTATGCTAACCAGGTTATGTTTTAGCCCAACCACATAGGCTACTCTTTTGAACACTGCAGCACCAGCTTTAAGGGTTCCATATCCCTCAGTAGATCCCTGTACATTGTCACCAAATGTGACTTTTGGCCCTTTTTCAGGCCTGAGATCACTCAGCAATTCTTTACAACCTGTCATGTGCCCTGAGCAGCCACTGTCCAAGTACCAAACCTGGGAAGGTTGTTTTTCCTGCAGAGTGATAAGAGAAATATTAGTCATTTTTAGGGGAACTCATCACAGAGATGAGTTCTCCTACTTCATCAACATTTGTTGATGGACTTATAATATCCACACTAATATTCCCAATTTGAATGGTATCAGCTTGGATACCACTTTCATTGACTGAGATGTTTCCAACACTGCTTGTAACAGCTGTGAGAGAACCATCAGAGTCAACAGGCCTCATGTCCTCAGATTCAGGACAGTCCTTGGCCAGATGTGTCTTCTTCCCACATTTATAACATTTTCTCTTTTTAGGATTTTTGGAAGATGATCTTTCAGAAACACATTCTGAGTTATTTTTGTTGATTCTGTTAGCAGGTTTAGCAAACTTATTACTACTTGAAGAATCAACAGCTTGAGTGGAGGGTTCAATAGCCACAGCTTTGTCTGTCTCTTCTTTCCTCTTTTTAGGAGAACAGATGTCAAAAACAGGAAGCTTAATTGACTTTTGAACTTCCACAGGTTTGGGAAATTTATTTCCAAGTTTCTCAGGCTGAGCAATGGCTTTGCCTTTGCCCCTACTGAGATGTGATTTATGCTGCCTATCAGCATAATCATAATTTTTGGTTTTGAAAAACTTATTCTCATTTAAAACCAGTTTACCACTATGATTAGAAAACTTATTAGAAATCACAGCAGGTTTGCTTTCAACATGAGACTTGCCCTTGTTGAAAACAGGCTGCTTAACTTTTGAAAACTTATTTTCAAAATGTTTAGCATCAAAAGGATTATTATGCCTTTTACCATCAGCTTTGGACCCAGAACCTGTTCTGTCAACAGATTTAGTATCCACAGCTGCAGTTTGGACATGTTTTCCTTTCTTTTGCTTGTGTGAATCAGCAGAGCACTTAGCAAGCTGGTTTGATGGAGAACATACTCCCACACCAGCTTTTGAGCTAGGTTCACACGAGCTGTCAGTATTTTGAGGCCTGACAAACCTGTTTGTTGAGATTAGTTTACCATTCACTTTTTGAACAAAAGTGTTTGGAAGCTCACCAAGAGTGGATAAATCTTCTTTCAGATTATTAATCTCAACAATGGAAGCTGCTGTGTCAAGATCCCCTCCAAGATAGGCTTGAATTTGTGCAGGGATCTGTTGACTTATACAATGGCTGACTTTTTGTGCAGATTGGCACCAAGAGTCAACTATCTTTTGAAGCTTAGCATGCTTTATATCTGTTTCTCTCTTTTCTTCCAGTAAAATAGAGTTGATTTGTTTTAATTCATCAAGCTCAGTTTCCAACTTATGGAAACTGTCCAGTTTACTGGAGTTTGTTTTAAGATCAGTTTTAAGCTTAGAGATTTCAGATGTTAAAGCATCATGCTTCTCAACAGCAGCTTTCAAATCAACTAGCATATATTCAAACATTTTAATCTTTTCTTCAGAACTGTAAGCCATAAAATTTTGTACCTTATACATCATTGTAGGATTCCAGTTCTCCAAGCTGCTGAAAGCTTCAGCTTCAGCCAGATCCTGTTTCAAACTACTTGTTGATGGGACATCAGTGTTGGCCATCAGACATTGAGTGTCTTCTTCATCAGATGATGAATCAGATTCCTCCCAGTCACAAGTCTCTGCCATGAGTCCCTTTTGGCGGTTGGAACCCACTGACTTTTCCAACTTCCTTAGCTTAGCCATGGCCATAAGGTACTTAACCCTATAACCATCATCCTTGTTTGTCTTGTATGGTTTAGATGACTGACCAACAGCTTTTGACACACAGTCAGCAGCTATATGACCAGTTTTGCCACATTTAAAGCACTCAGCCTTGGTTTTATCAAATGCCTTCTTTTTACCAGCACCTGAACTTCCTTGCAGCATGTTTCTTCCAAACCTTTTCTTGTTGAACCTTTTGACAAGCATAACTATCATTTGCTCATCATCCTGTTCAGCAAGATCTGCAATATCTTCCTTATCTGACTTTTCCTCCTTATCATCATCCTGTTGATCAGGTTGAGTGAACACATCACTTACCTGATTCACAGGCTGTCTCACATTAGCCACAAAGGCTGCACCTCTTTTAGACATCTCCAAGGCATTTCTTTTCTGTTGCCTTGATTGTTCATCATTTAGTAAAGATCCATACAAGTTGACAAGATCCATACTTCTGATGGTACCTGAGTTTCTTAAGATTGTTGAAAAGTAGTTCCATTCTTCAGGTTGGATGTCCAAAAATTTGTTCACCAGGGTAAGGTTGTCCTTGATGATCCCAACAGCTTTGAGATCATTCACAAGAGCAGTAAACCTGGTGTAGGTTTCTGTGAGAGTCTCCTTTGGTTTTGCAAAGAAGAGTTCATACTGTCTAACAAGATTGTTAATCCTGTTATCCAGTGTGATTGTGGGTCCATCATAGACGGTACACAAAGTATCCCACATCTCCTTTGCTGTTTTCATTTTCTCAACCTGCTTGAACACATCATCAGGGAGAGAAATAACCAGGTTATTCCTGGCCTTTGCATCCAGAGCTACCAATCTCTTGTCTTCATCAGACCATTGAGCTTTGGCTTTCTCAAAGGTCTTGATTTCAGGAGCAGCTCCTTCAACCGCTGGAGTTATGGTAGTAACAGAGGTTGGCACATAAGGGCCCTCCATCACTATCTCTGGTAGTTGTACATCCAGATTCTCTAGATAGAGCATCATTCTGCACTTCCAGCCAGAGAAGTTTTAATGATTGAATTTTGGAGGTTTGCCCATAGAGCCATTGTCATAGTATGAGGAGCCTGCAGCACTGTTGTCCATGGAAACTTGGGAGAATGAGAGATCTAGAATGACACACACTCTAAACTGCTCTGATACCAGTTGTAGGTCCCGAAGGGTTCCCAAAGTATATAGCTTTAAGCTGTAGAGGAGGGGTGAATACAACTATTTAAAAATTACACACTATTTTCTCAATGTTTGTATGTATTATCAACAAGTTGTTAATTACAAACAAGCTTGAATGCGGAAAGGTTCAAGCTGAGATGACAGATACACCAGTATGTTCACTAGTCTAAGACAGACTCAAACTAGTTTACAATGAATACACTCACTAAGAAGCACTCACTGTGTTTACAAGACTTAGAGGGACAGCTTATGTAGAACAGCTTAGACACAAAGAAACTTTATTACACAGGCAGGCTTGCATGCATGAAAAACACACTTGCACGTTCACTCTTGGCTTCAGCACTTAGCTTTTTGGCTTAGTCTTTCTGTCCTTAGAAGCTTCCTTTTATACTCACTCAGAGGATCTAAGAGAAGTTTCTTCATTGGACGAAATGAAAAAGGAGAAGTCTTGTTGAAAAGACAACATAACCTTTTCTGCACTTTCTGAAAAGCAGACTTGTCTTCTTGTGTGCAGATTTTGTCTTTTCACTTTGTCTACTGTTGCATTGCCTTTAACTAAATAAGGAATGTCAACTTTGCATCTTTCTTCCTTGTAAAGGCCTATTTTGATATAAGAAAAAGGTCTGTCTCCCTTTTTTCAAATAACCTTTTGTCTTCATGTAACAGAACAGCTTGGGCAGGCTGAGCAGTTCTGATTTCCACTTTGTCTTCGACTTTGCAAACTGATCTTGTAGTCAAAAACATTACATGAGGACGTGGAAACACATTCCATAAAGTGTTTAGCCTGTTCACAAAGAACAGGTTCTGTTCTCAAAGAACAGAACTCTTGAAAACTGCCCAAGCTGCTCACCAGTGTAGAGCAGCGTAGACAGTTTATGTCCAGCCTGTTCAGCAGACTGAACAGCTTGGGCACAACTGTCTTTGTTGCAACACATGCAACACATAGAACAACTTTAGGCTGATTTTGCAAATCTTTTTCAGGTTTCAATAAGGCATATAACAGGCCTTAAATTCAACCTTCAAAAGCATCAACAGGTTTGATTAATAATCTCCCCCTCAGATGCAGAGCAGGTTTGACTGAGGCCTTTTTGTGCCTAACACTTATACTAACAGAATATTTTTGCGAGAAAGTCAAAGAAGGTTCAATCAGATAGCGGTGTGAAACGCACTTTCAGTATTTCACTTTCACACTTAGGAATATTTATTCCTTTGGTTGTTTGTCGTGATATACACTTCAAGGTGATTGTTGATATGTTTTTCCTTTTAAACATTCAACACTTTGGAATTTCCTTTGGCCTTTTTATTTATCAAGAAACTACCTTACGTGTCTCATACTTAGATATACTACTATGATCAAGGTAGACACACAATGATTATAACTTTTCGGCATTGTAAATTTTCTTTAAAAGGCAAACGTCGGACACAGTTCTGTATTTACATACAACAGAGTGTCTTAGTTCGTCTTAGAGTTCCTTTTTAAGTTAGCAAGACAGCGGTGACACGTCTGTGCTCACGTACAACAAAGCGACTTATCTTGTTAACTTGAGTTAAAACAAAGGTGACAGGTCTGTACTTACGTACAACAAATCGACTTGTTTTGACTCCCTCTTCTTTTCAAAAATTTTTCTTTTCTTTGCTTTAAGATGTATTTTGATGTTGCTATACATCCCCCAGAAAATTTGCATACCTCATTTGTGAATTGCAGTTTCATACAATCAAACAACAAATCAAGAACAAATACAATTCATTGATCAAAACTACTAACCGAATGATTGAATATCAGAGAATGTCGATTACAGTGATGAGAGAATAATTCCAATATCCGTAACCGCTTTTTTCCGTACAAAAGTGCAAAATGTCAGAGAGCTATTCTATTGAAAGTCAAACATAGTATTTATACCTACTTTACAACTATAGAAGAAATACAAAGTAACCCCTAGACTTTGTTTCCATCAATTAAAATACAACCTAACATTCTCCTCCTTTGATGGAAAGAGCAAAGTCTTTAAATTGACAAACCCAGCTTTTGTTCAAATCATCTAATGCTTTTACGATCAGAGAGCCTCCATTCAATCTTTGAGATAAACTCAACCATGAGTTTTCGGTCATTCACAGATAGAGCTCCTTTCTTCGTCTTTCTCTTTTTATCAGCTGCAAGCTTTCCTTTTAAACCACTCAAAACTTTGTTCAGAGTCCCATCTGAAAATTTGTTCAGCTCTACACTTCTCATAGCTCTTAGCTTCTTATTTCTATCTTTGTACATGA
Organism: Centrapalus pauciflorus; assembly: GCA_020465985.1. Taxonomy (NCBI): domain Eukaryota; kingdom Viridiplantae; phylum Streptophyta; class Magnoliopsida; order Asterales; family Asteraceae; genus Centrapalus; species Centrapalus pauciflorus. The sequence goes on along the minus strand of JAANYP010003244.1, from coordinate 14,003 downwards.
CTGCTGGATGCTTTACCATGATAACTTGGAATTCTTTCAATTCTCCAGCAAACTTTATATCTCTGTGAGGAGCTGTCATGTTGATCTTCCTCATACCTCGTTCAACACCTATCTGAAGATCTTGCACTGACATCAATACCAATTTGGTATGCATGAAATGAAAAAGTGTCTTAAGTGCAAATCTGCAGTGTTCATTTCTTTTGTTTCTGCACAACTCATCAAATAGATCTTCAATGTCGACCAGGTGCATACTGAACATATCTGCTTCTGTGAATGTATAAGTGTTTCCATCCGCTCTTGTAACAGTGAACGTTGGATAGAAGATCTTAACAAATCTGTCTTTTTCTATTTTCACCAGATCAACTATCCTGAACTCACTCCTAACCTTCTCAACTTCTTGAGTCTTATTTCTCAGAAAGCTGGCATAGTTGACCAGATTTGGCATGTTCGGCTCTAAAACCCTAAATAACTTGTGAAAAGAACATGGTGCTTGTTTCTTGCAAAATATTCGTTTTTCAAGAATATCTTCGATGTATGGCATCTTGTTCCTTTTTCTGATAAATTCAGCTCATCTATTCTCTGGAAGCTCAAGTTTCTTTACTTTCTTTTTACTGATCTCATCTTTGTTTAATAGTGTAAGCATGTCTTGAATTTCCCTTTGAACGACTTGTTGTGCTTCAAACCTAAGTCTATGTTGTTTCTTAGACTCATCTGCAAGCACATATTCATTGAAGAATCTATCCATCACCTCAACCTCATTCAATTCAACTTTTTCTTGAACAACCACGTTTTCAACTGGAAACTCTTCAGTTTCTTCCTTAACTTGAATAACCACCTCAGGCTTTTCAACCGTTGGTGTCGATTTAGTATCTTTCAAAATCTCCTGAACTAAACCTTTCTCCTCTTCAATCCTTTCTGCTCGAAAATCAACATCAGTTAATGTGATTACATCATCATCTTCAGAAATTTCAATGTACTCCTCTCTCTCTTCTTCTACATCTTGAATTCTCAACTCTTGATGCTTAACTTGAACATCTTCATCAGAATCAATATATTCTACAAAATTGTAAATATCAGACTGAATGTTCAAAGGAACTGGAACATCTTCATAAAGAATCAATCCCAGCTCACTTTGTTCACCAGCCGATTCTTTTGATCCCCCGGCCTCTCTCTCTTTAACTTCAGTTTCTTTTTCTGGGTATGTGATCATCAAGACCCCAGGTGTAGGTTCATCAAGCTTTCTCCTCTTCTCCCCCTCATGAGGAGCATCATCGGAGTCCTCATCATGCTCATCATGTTTCCTTTTGGATGAGGAAGCTTGTGCTTCACATGTTTCTTCAACGGCTGCTACCCTCTCAGAAAGATTTCCCAAAGCTGTTATCATTGTACTTCTAAACTTATCATCCTTTCCCGCATCTCATCAAACTGATCAAAAACAAACTCTTTCAGCTCTTCCTTCAATTCCTCCAGTGCTTGATTGGATTCAGTCTGCTTGATTGATTCTTCAGCCACTGCTTTACCTTTCAGAAACTTATGAATATTTGTCACCTGTGCCATCACTTCAGACAATTGAGCAGATACATGCGTATTCACTCCGGCAACAGCGGCATTCAACGCTTTATTCAATGATGTTTTAGTAACAAATGGGGATAGATTCACCACTGGGTCACTTAGACTTCCAGTTGTCACAACAGTCGAACTTGTGAAAAGTACGTCTTTGTGGCCAGTACTCAGAGTTGGCAATGTAGTTTCTCTGACTGGACTTCCACCCTCTTCAAGCGACGGAGCAACAAATGCTTCCGTTGCTGAGGATGTTTCAGTGGGAACACGAAGTTCAGCCACACTAACTTTAACAAATGAAGTTGACTCGAGTGTCCTAGACTGTATAGGATCTATACTGTAACATCCGGAACAAATCCAGGTTATCAAACTATGACCTAATCAGTATTTAATAGCCAAGTATAACCTAATCAATGGTCATTAGCAATTAATCAAAGTGATTAACAATGTTCATAAGGAAATTCAACTCAATCAGAATCAATTTCATCGGTGCGATGAATCGGAAAATCAATTAATCCGATCGATTTACGATACGAAGGATTAATTCAACTAAGTACATAATTAAACTATGATTAGTAACACTAATAATACACTAATACACTTACTTAACATTAATTATGCAAGACTAAACAATTCATTAAAACAATGCATCCAAAAGTATTTATGAAATTACAGAAAAAAGAGAAATACAAGAATATATTTCTAAATACTTTTATACAAAAAAAATATGTATATGAATACATGAAAATAATCCATAAAATCTGGTCATAGGGTAGTACTACCCAAGATTTGATTTCAATTTTTTATTTCCCAACTCCATAACCTTTCATAATCAAATCTTTCACATCCCATTCTCCTTTCATTTCAACATGATCTTACACTCCACCTACATTTGAAACACCAAGACTTTGCCTATAAATAGAGGGTTTCCTTTTCATTATTTTCACACCAAAATATATCTTTCTCTCCTCTCAAAACCGGATCCCACACACACACACACATTACAGACATTTTCATTCAAGTGTTCTTGGTGAAATTCAAGTGTTCTTGGTTCAAATCTTGCAAGAGTTCCAACTTCTTCTCAATTTCATACTCCAAATACATCAAAGTAAGTAAATACTAACTTATTTCATCATATATTTATTTTTATATAAGTCTTGCATAACATATATAATCACCAACAACAACAAGTTTCATAAAAACTCAAGTTTATATGTTTCTAGTTTTTGTTTTTAAGTTGTTTCTTTAAATGTGTTTATGAATATATGAACACATTATAAAAATGTTAATATTATGAAAACATGTGATATATATATATATATATATATATATATATATATATATATATATATATATATATATATATGTGTGTGTGTGTGTGTGTGTGTGTTTTATAACTTTTATAACTTTTATACAAGTAGTCTTTGAATAAACAACAAGAATCGTATGTTGTTTCAAGTTTATAAATAGCGGATTTTCGGCAGAAAATTATATCGACTTTGAAAAATCATAACTAATTCATAACTTAACGAAATGAGTTGATTCTTGTCTCAAAAGTTAGATCTATGTCTTAACTATAGATCTGGAAGTTTTCATAATTTATTTTGGAGTTTAAGACCTCCAGAAATTATTTGGGAAACCGAAAGTTTGACAGCTCAAAAATGGCCAACATAGGGTTTTCAACAAGCTTTTTCCCTAACCTAAACATCTCGAAAAATGGCCGTTCTTGATTCTAAAAATCCTTTGTATATAGTAGTTTAATGTCCAAGAAAACCAAAGCCTAAAACGTTTTGGAGCTTGGTGAAAAACAGCCTCAAAATAGGCCGAAAAACCTCCGAAAAAGCTGGAAAATTATATATATATAAACTTGACATTTTAAGCGGGTTTTATTTATAAACTTGTAATGTTGGGCGATTTAAGACATAAAAATCTAATATATATATATATATATATATTATCATATATTAGAGATATTAAGTCTCTATTATCATTTAGGGCTCGATTTAAGTCACCCGGTGCATCATCCATCAACTTACGCTAAAATAGCATTTTTCGCTCGTTTTTACCATCACAAGCTCAAAGAGTCTTCATAGCCCCTATTTTCACTATCTATTGGGGCGGAAATACATGCACTATTTTTATATGGACATCGAAACTGTTTATTTCTTATATGTATTACACATGCGGATCCATCAGCCCTCAAATCATGAACCATTAATTGCATTTATTTGCAAGCGCGAATATATTGTGGATAGATCTATTGGGAGTCATGTCCCCATTCGGGTTAGTTCGGGTCGGCTAACAGCGAGTGCATATATATTTAACACACGGTATTACAGCCGGGGATACTGCACAGGGCAAACTCATTTAATTAAGCTTCGGTTGCATGATGGTTTATGTAATACATACACGAAATTTATGATTTTATAAATTCAACTCATTTGATAATGTCCATACAACTGGTCTTTTCGCGTAAACCTATGAGCTCATCAACAATTTGTTGACGTATTTTAGCATGTATTTTCAGGTGTTTGAGACATGCACATTTATCGGAAGTATTCCAAGGCTTCCGTTCATTTTGGAGTCGCATCATTTTCAAACTCGGAGATTTACTTGCATCTTTCTGGATAAACTAAATTGTGTATTTAAATTTTAGTATTTTAAGAACTACTTACGATGTATTTTGATTATGTAAAACAATATTTATATTTGAAGTTAAATCAATGTATTTTGAAAAACGTCCATATAGTGGTCGTTCGTTATGATTATGGTTACGCTTCCGCGACGTCACACTTCATTACCAACCGGGGTAATGGGGTGTGACAGATTGGTGTCAGAGCCATAGTTATAGTGAACTAGGTTGCATTAATGCCTAGACTATAACTGTTACAAAAACTAAACTTTCTTCAAGAACTGTGAACATATATAGGGACCCTGATGACAGTAACATGTCAAACAATACGGTTATTATCCTCTTTGACTCTGAGGATGAATTCTCTCCCATGGAACAAGGAAGCCAAGGTGACACTGAGGTGTACTTTGGATCGGAAACCCACCCAGACCCAATCAATGACGATGTAATGGACCCGTCAAAACACAAGGAGGGCAACTGTTGATCCACCATCACCACCACATATTCCACCCTATACCCTATTTAGAAACCATCCCAATGAACCATTGAAGAAGTTCAGCTCTAGAAAAAGGGTGTGACTGGCACAACGGGAGTCTATCCCGGTACCTGCCCATCAGCCAAGCCCGCCGCAGTAGTGACGGGCAAACATAAGACAGTGGGGATGGACGCCTCACACTCTCCAAGAGTGGAGAAACGAGGAGGGGATCCAAAGCCAGTTTGAAGTCGGAACACCATCTTCCTCTCAAGTGCCGACACTTACCTAGAAACCTATGTGACAAACGATGCCCCTGTTAGTGGCAAGGGCCGCCAGACACGACCTCCAATTTCGACAAAATCCACCAAGAGGTCGGTGAGATCTTTGCAAGGATTAAGCAGGAGGCAATGCAAACCACCAATAAACCTTAGGCCAAACAGAATACCCAGGTGATTCAACAAGATGGAATCGACGAATTGTGACAGCGCCTAGCAGAGCACAAAGCCCGCAGTGCAGAACTAACCCAACGACTTAACGCTCTGGAGTACGAGAAAACCCCGGAGGCATCTCATACTTAGTACCCTTCTACCATTATATAGTATTTCTCTAGATTTTACTATCGGATATATGTTTAGGCTTGAAAATTTATCGGAAAAATTCCGACCACCTCATGTACAAAGATTAAGTATCAAGAACTTTAATGAAAAATTAAGTTTTAAACTACAACTCTGTGTATGAGGAGATAAAGCTATGACTATCTGCCTAAGAAATTTCAAACCCATAGACTTATCCTCTTACCCCATTAGATACCACTTATGCATTTATACTATTTGATATCGGTGCTGGTAGGAGCTTTATATCAACTAAGTTCAGTAAGCAGATAAATTTCATTCTTACACAATTAAGTGCCACTTATGCTATTGAGGTTGATGACAGTAACACGCTTAAAAACAAATTATATAATACGAGGATGCTCCTTAGAAGTAGTAGGTCGACTCTTTGAAATAGACGTGGTGCCTGTCAAATTGGGGAGTTTTCACGTTGTTATAGGCATGGATTGGTTATCGAAAAACCATGCGGAAATCGTGTGCAACAAGAAGACGGTTCACATACCCTTAGCCAATAAGAAGGTCCTTACTGCTCAAGGCAAAACAAGAAATACCAAAGTAAGGATCATCCCTAGCATTAGGACCCTAAAGTGTTGACAGAGAGGGAGCCAAAGGAAAAGCGGCTCAAAAATATTCTTATTATTTATGGTAACCCCAAAGTTTTTCCAGATGACATCCCTGAGCTCCCACCATATGGGCAAGTCGAATTCAAAATCGGCCTAGTGTTAGGTGCTGCACTAGTGGCTCGAGCACCATACCGATTTGCCCATAAGTTATGTAGAAGTTGTCCAAACCAGCTGCAGGAGCTCTTAGATAAAGAGTTTAGCAAACCAAGTTCCTCATTTTGGGGAGCTCTAGTTTTGTTCATAAAGAAGAAAGATAGAACCATCAGAACGTGCATCAATTACCAAGAGCTAAATAAACTAAAGGAACCGATACCCGCTCACAAGGATCAATGACTTATTTGACCAAACTCCAGGAATTAAGCTTCTATTCGAAAATCGACCTAAGGTCTGGTTATCATCAGGTTAGAGTTCGCAAGAAAGATATTCCAAAGACAGCCTTCAGATCCCGTTTCGGTCATCATAAATTCCTATTAATGCCGTTTGGATTAACCAGTGCCCCAACGGTACTCATGGACCTCATTGGGTGTGCAAACCTTATCTAGACAAATTCATGATTGTATTCATGAATGACTTTTTAATCTACTCACGAAACAAGGAGGAGCACGAGCAAACATTTATGGATGATTCTAGAGTTGTTGAAGAAAGAACAATTATATGGCAAGCTTTCTAAGTTTGACTTTTGGCTAAGATAGGTAAGATTTATCGGTCACGTGATCAATAGTAAAAGGTATCAAAGTCGACCCCACAAAGATCGAGGTTATCAGGAATTGGTCAACTCTTAGAACCCCCATAGAGATACGACAGTCCTTAAGACTTGCCACTTATTATAGGCAATTATCAAAAATTTCTCAAAGATCACCAAAGCTCTAACAAAACTGACCCGAAAAGACATTAAGTATGATTCGGGCGAGGATCAGGAGACATCATATCAGTTAGTAAAGCACAATCTGTGCAGCGTGCTTATTTTATCCAAGAGAAGCAAGAAATTTGTAGATTACTGTGACGCTTCACACAATCGGTTGATATAGAAAGATAGGGTCATAGCGTATACTTTATAAAAACTTAGGGTTCACTAGGTGAATTACATAACGCATGATCTAGATCTTGGAGCAGTAGTCTTTATCTTTATGACTTGGAGACATTAGTTGTACGGTACAAAGTGTACTGTATTCACAGACCATAAGAAACTCCAACACATCTTGAACCAAAAAGAGTCAGATATGAAGTAGTGCAATTGGATGGAGCTAATAAGTAATTACAACTGTGAAATTCGTTATCACCTAAGGAAAACTAATGTGGTTGCAGACGCTCAGAGCCGAAAGGAACGAGCTAGGCCGTTAAGAGTACAAGCCCTAGTTATTAGCATTCAACCAAACCTTCCTTCCTTAGTTCATGGTGCACAAGTAGAAGCTGTTAAGGAGGAAAATATGAAAAACGAAGCCCTGCACGGAATTGAAAAATAGTTTGGGATAAGGGTTAATGGAAATCGATACTTCATGAATAGAGTCTGGTTACCCTGTTTTTGATAGAGTAAGAAAAATGGTTACGGATGACGGACACAAATCAAGATATGTCGTTCACCCCGGATCCGATAAAATGTATCATGATCTTAAGGAGCTATACGGGTGGCCTATCATGAAGGATGACATTACCATATATGTCAACAAATTCCTAACATGCTCCAAAGTTAAGACAAACATTAGAAACCATTTGAGTAATGGTCGACCGCCTAACAAAATCCGCGCATTCCTACCAATCAAGGAGAACAACAGGATGAATAAGCTAGTTCAAACGTACCTCAAGGAAGTCGTCTCTGGACACGGAGTGCCTATTATAATCATTTCGAATACGGATAGCAGATCTACATGTAGGTTTTTGGAAATTATTACAGTAAGCTTTGGCAACAAACTTGGACATGAGTACCACATATCATCCTCAGACCGATGGTCAGAATAATAGAACGATCTAAACCCTAGAACATACATTAAGAGCCTATGTAATGGATACTCAATTGCCTTAGTGGATTTATCGTACTACAATAGCTATCACTCGAGTATTAAAGTTGCTCCGTTTGAGGCCCTCTACGGGCGAAAGTGTCGATCACTGATTTATTGGGAAGAAGTAGGATATAGCCAAATCACTGGCGCTAAGATCATTCACGAAACTACGAAAAGATAGTACAGATGCGGAATTGACTAAAAGTTGCAGATGTAGGGAGAAAATCCCTTGAGTTCTAATTGGGGGAACGAGTACCGATGAAATTCTCACCATGGAAGGGCGTCATATGATTAGGAAATCAAGGATAGCTGAATTCTCGTTACATTGGACAATTCAAGGTCTTAAAAAGAATTGGACTAGTAGCTTATTGTTTAGAGCTACCACCAGAGCTTAGCAGCATACACAATACCTTCCACGTATCGAATCTGAAGAAGCGTTTGTTATAGGAAACACCTGTTACCCCTTGGAAGAAATACAGCTAACTGATAAACTTCGTTTCATAAAAAAGCCAGTAGAAATCATGGACCGTGAGGTCAAAGGATTGAAGCACAGTCGTATACCCATCCTTAAGGTCAGATGGAATTCTAGACATGGACCAGAATTTACTTCGGTATGCAAAGGTCATCTTCAACCAAAGATACCCTCACCTAATCTTAAGTAACAAGACCCCTGAGGAAACAAGATAAAATTTCGGGACGAAATTCCCTTAACAGGGGGAGACTGTAACATCCGGAACAAATCCAGGTTATCAAACTATGACCTAATCAGTATTTAATTGTTAGGCACAAAAAGGCCTCAGTCAAACCTGTTCTACATCTGAGGGGGAGATTTATAATCAAACCTGTTGATGCTTTTGAAGGTTGGATTTAAGGCCTGTTATATGCCTTATTGAAACCTGAAAATGATTTGCAATATCAGTCTAAAGCTGTTCTATGTGTTGCATGTGTTGCAACTAAGACAGTTTGTCCATGCTGCTCTGTCTGCTGAACAGGCTGGACATAAACTGTCTACGCTGCTCTACACTGGTGAGCAGCTTGGGCAATTTTAAAGTGTTCTGTTCTTTGTGAACAGAACCTGTTCTTTGTGAACAGGCTAAACACTTTATGGAATATGTTTCCAAGTCATCATGTATTGTTTTTGACTACAAGATCAGTTTACAAAGTCGAAGACAAAGTGGAAAACAGAACTGCTCAGCCTGCCCACGCTATTCTGTAACATGAAGACAAAAGGTTATTTGAAAAAGGGTGACAGACCTTTTTCTTATATCAAAATAGGCCTTTACAAGGAAGAAAGACGCAAAGTTGACATTCCTAAATTAGTTAAAGGCAATGCAACAGTAGACAAAGTAAAAAGACAAAAGTTCTGCACATGTGAAGACAAGTCTGCTTTTCAGAAAAGTGCAGAAAAGGTTATGTTGTCTTTTCAACAAGACCTCTCCTTTTTCATTCCGTCCAATGAAGATGTTTCTTCTTAGATCCTCTGAGTGAGTATAAAAGGAAGCTTCTAAGGACAGAAAGAAGTGTGAAGAAAGCTAAGTGCTGAAACCAAGAGTGAACGTGCAAGTGTGATTTTCATGCATGCAAGCCTTCTATGTAAATCAGTATCTGTGTGTCTAAGCTGTTTTACATAAGCTGTTCCCTTAAGTCTTGTAAACACAGTGAGTGCTTCTTAGTGAGTGTAATTCATTTGGTATCTAGATTTGAGTTTGTCTTTAGGCTAGTGAACATGACTGTTGTATCTGTCATCTCAGCTTGAAAAACTATTCCGCATTCAAGCTTGTTTGTAATTAACAAATGTGATAATACATACAAACATGAGAAAATAGTGTTGTAGTTTTTAAATAGCTGTATTCCACAAAACCCCTCTACAGCTTATAACTATATACTTTGGGAACTTCTCGGGACCTACAACTGGTATCAGAGCAGTTTAGAGTGTGTGTCATTCTAGATCTCTCATTCTCCCAAGTTTCCATGGACAACAGTGCTGCAAATTCTTCTTACTATGACAATGGTTCTATGGGCAAACCTCCAAAATATAATCATCAAAACTTCTCTGGTGGAAGTGCAGAATGGATGTCTTATTAAGAATCTGGAGTAACAACTTAGCCAGAGATAGGTGATGGAGGGGTCCCTATTGCCAACCTTGTTCATACCATAACTCAGCGGTTGAAGGAGCTGCCCCTGAAATCAGGACCTTTGAGGAAGCTAAAGCTCAATGGTCTGATGAAGACAAGAGATTGGTGGCTCTGGATGCAAAGGCCAGAAACAACCTGGTCATTTCTCTCCCTGATGATGTGTTCAAGCAGGTGGAGAAAATGAAGACAGCAAAGGAAATGTGGGATACTTTGTGTACCGTCTATGATGGACCCACAATCACACTGGACAACAGGATCAACAATCTTGTTAGACAGTATGAACTCTTCTTTGCTAAACCAAAGGAGACTCTCACTGAAACCTACACCAGGTTCACTGCTCTAGTGAATGATCTCAAAGCTGTTGGGATCACTAAGGACAGTCTCACCCTGGTGAATAAATTTCTGGACATTCTACCTGAAGAGTGGAACTACTTCTCAACAATTCTAAGGAACTCAGGTACTATCAGAGTATGGATCTAGTCAATCTGTATGGATCCTTACTGAATGATGAACAATCAAGGCAACAAAAGAGAAATGCCTTGGAAATGTCCAAAGAGGTGCAGCCTTTGTGGCTAATGTGAGAACAGCCTGTAAATCAGGTGAGTGTGTGTTCACTCAACCGATCAACAGGATGATGACAAGGACGGAAGTGTCAGATGAAGAAGATACTGCAGATCTTGCTGAACAAGATGATGAGCAAATGATAGCTATGCTTGTCAAAAAGGTCAACAGAAAAGGTTTGGAGAAGAAACATGCTTGCAAGGAAGTTCAGGTGCTGGCAAAAAGAAGGCATTTGATAAATCCAAGGCTGGTGTTTCAAATGTGGCAAACTGGTCCTATAGCTGCTGACTGTGTGTCAAAAGCTGTTGGTCATCATCCAAACCATACAAGACAAACAAGTGATGTGGTTATAGGGTTAAGTACCTTATGGCCATGGCTAAGCTGAGGAAGTTTGGAAACTCAGTGGGTTCCAACCGCTAAAGGGACTTATGGCGAGAGACTTGTGATTGGGAGAATCTGTTCATCGTCTGATGGAAGAGACAATCAATGTCTGTGGCCAACACTGACTGTCCCATCAACAAGCAGTTTCAAAACAGGATTGGCTGAAGCTGAGCTTTCAGAGCTTAGAGAAATGGATCCTACTATGATGTATAGGTACAAAATTTTATGGCTTACAGTCTGAAGAACAAGTTAAAAATGTTTGAATATATGCTGTTGATCTAAAGCTGCTGTTGAGAAGCATGATGCTTTACTATCTGAAATCTCTAAGCTTAAAACTGATCTTAAAACTAATCTAGTTAACTGGACAGTTTCCATAAGTTGGAAACTTAGCTGATTGATTAAAACACATCAACTCTATTTTACTGGGAGAAAAAAGAGAAACAGATATAAAAGCAGCTAAGCTTCAAAACATAGTTGACTCTTGGTGCCATCTGCACAAAAAGTCAGCCATTGTATAAGTCAACAGATTCCGCACAAATCCAAGCCTATCTTGGGGGGATCTTGACCAGCAGCTTCCATTGTTGAGATCAATAATCTGAAAGAAGATTTATCCACTCTTGGTGAACATCCAAACACATCATTCAAAATGTGAATGGTAAACTAATCTCAACAAATAGGTTTGTCGCGCCTCACAAACACTGACAGCTTGTGTGAATTTAGTTCTAAAGCTGATATTGGATTTGTTCTCCATCAAGTCAGCCTGCTAAGTGCTCTGCTGGTTCACACAAGCAAAAGAAAGGAAAACATGTTCAATCAACTGAGTTGTGGACTATACCTGTTGACAAAACAGGTTCTTGGAGTCCAAAGCTGATGGTTAAAAGCCTGTGTTAATACCTTTGATGCTAAACACTTTGAAAACAAGTTTTCAAAAAAATAAGCAACCTGTTTCAACAAGGGTAAGTCTCATGTTGAAAACAAAACTGTTGTGATTTCAAATAAGTTTTCAAATCTAGTGGTAAACTGGTTTTAATAAGAATAAGTTTTCCCAAAACCAGACACAGTGGAATATGCTGTAGGCAGCATAATAAATCACAATCAGTAGGGGCAAAGGGAAAGCATTGCTCAAACCTGAGATAATTGGAAATAAGTTTCCCAAACCTCGTGGAAGCTCAAAAGCCAATCAAGCTCCTGTCTTGACATCTGTCCTCCTAAAAAGAGGAAAGAAGAGGCAGCGCCAGCTGTGCTATTGAATATCACTCAGCTTGATTTTTTTTTTAATATAAGATTTTATTTTAACAACAAGTAATAAAACTGCTTTAAAAACTGCTGAAAGAATCAACAAAAATAACTACAGAATGTGTTTCTGAAAGATCTTCTTCCAAAAACCCTAAAAGAAGAAAATGTTCAAATGTGGGAAAGAAGACACATCTGGCCAAGGATTGTCCTGAATCTGAGGACATGAGGCCTGTTGATCTGCTGTTTCCTTCGCAGCTGTTACAAGCAGTGTTGGAAATGTCACAGTCACTGAAAGTGGGTATTCAAGCTGATACCCATTAAAATAGGGGAATATTAGTGTGGATATTTCAAGTCCATCAACAAAATGTGATGAAGTAGAGAACTCATCTCTGTGATGAGTTCCCCTAAAATGACTAATAATTCTCTTATCACTCTGCAGGAAAAACAACCTTCTCAGGTTTGGTACTTGACAGGGCTGCTCAGGGCACATGACAGGTTGTAAAGAATTGCTGAGTGAACTCAGGACCTGAAAAAGGGCCAAAAGTCACCTTTGTGACAAGTACAGGGATCCACTTGCGGATATGGAACTCTAAAAGTTGGTGGGGGTGTGTGTGGGTTGGGATAGGGTGTGGATGTGCTGCAGTGTTCAAAAGAGTAGCCTATTGTGGTTGGGTCTAAAAACACAACCTTGTTATCCATAGCCAACTGTGTGATGCTGGCTACAAGGTAACTTTGATGAGCACCTGGGTTAATATTGGATTCCAAGGCAACAGTTGTGCTATGTGCTCAACGAAAGAAAGGTGTATATGTTGTGGATATGCATTCTGCTGAACCCCACAACTGAAACCTGTTTTCTCTCAAGACAATGCTGATCTAAACTGGCTATGGACAGAAAGACTGTCAAACACCTGAACTTCAAGAACATCAACAAACTCTGTAAGAAAGAGTGGTGCCAGGTTTGCCTCTATGACTTTTGCTAAGGATAGCATTTGCACAGCTGTGTTGAGAAGGCAAGCAGAGAAAAACATCTTTTAATCCAACCATACATTTCTCTATTGATATTCCACTCCTTAATCCATTATGGACTTGTTGGAACGTTCATGTCCACGCTAGGAGGAAGAAGATACACTCTTGTCTGGTTGATGCGTTCTCCATCGTACACATGGGTGATTCTTTCTAAAGACACAACAGGAGAGGCTGCTAGCGAGATTATGGTTGTCAAAAATAGGAACTGCTGAACTCTGCCAAGTATTAAAGCAGCCTTAAGCGTGCATCATGGTACTGAGTTCAGAAACAGTACTCTTGAAGACTTCTGTGAAGAGAAAGGCAATCACTCAAAACTTTATCAGAAGCAGTTAAGAACTCCTCAAACAAAAATGGAGTTGCTGAAGGAGAAAACCGAACTCTCATTGAAGTGCCAGAACCCCCCCCCCCCCCCCCCCCCCCCCCCCCCCCCACACCCCCCCCCCCTGCTGGTGCATCAGGTTTACCTTCATCATTTTGGGCTGAAGCTGTTAACACTGCCTGCTTCACCCAAAACAGATCCTAGTGGTGAAAAGATTCAAGCAAGACTCCCCTATGAGCTCTCAAAGGGAGGGAAGCCAAATGTCAGTTATTTCATGTGTTGGATGTCCCTGTTTTCCTTCGAATCAAAGGGACAGCTGTCAAAGTTTGAAACCTAAAGCTGATTGGAAGGTTGTGTTGTTGGCTACTCTGCCTACCCAAAGCCTACAGAGTATACAACAACAAAAGAAAGGTTGAGAGATGACTCTATTAATGTCACCTTTGAAGC